>JAOEHY010033583.1:0-28198 GCA_025447955.1 Psilopsiagon aurifrons
CCGCACGGTCCGGCCAGCGGCGATGAGCGGCTGCGGCCCGGCGACGACGAGAGCTCGCCCGGGGTGCCGCTCCGCCCTGCCCCGCGGCTCTACGGCCGCGCTGCCCGCCGCCTCTACGTGAGTCCCGGCTGGCCCGGCCCTCCTTACCCCCGGACCCCGTCCTCCTCTCCATCATCTCCCTCTGCCCTCCATCTTCTCATGCTTCCCATCCCCATACCTCTGTCCTTCTATCCCTCCTTGCCTCTCCAATTTCTCACCCTCCTCTCCATGCCCCTGGCCCACCATCTCTCCTTCCTCCTATCTCTTCACCACTCTGTCTTTTCATCCCTCCTCCCGCTCACTCTCTTCCTTCCCAGCCTTGACATCCATCTCCCCTTACTGCTTCTCCCCACCCTTCCATGTATGTCTTTGCTGGCTCCACCGCCGCACGTGACTTTCCTCCATGCATCCCTTTTCTCCATCCATTTCACCCCTCCACCGCGCTCCCGCCACCTCATGCCCGGTGTCTCTGGCTGCTGAGGAACAAGAGGGCTTTTTCTTTTGCAGCTGTTCCCCGCGGCTGCAGCTGGAGCAGCCCCTGAGCTGCAGCTCTCTGGGGGATGGAAAAGCCCGAGGTCTTTGTTTTCTCCCTGGCCGGATGGGGCCACGCGGCCTCAGGGCCCTCAGCCCTGTGCCCTACTCCAGCAGGGAGGGGGGGACATGGCAGGGAGACAGTGGCTGAGGCGCCTCTGCAGCTCCTGAGCACCCTGCACCACTTTCTCTGCAGGTGGGGACCAACGGGGTCATCTCCACCCAGGATTTCCCCAGGGAGACACAGTACGTGGATGATGATTTCCCCACAGACTTCCCTGTCATTGCTCCCTTCCTGGCCGACCTCGACACCTCCGGTGACAGAGGGAACATCTACTATCGGCAAGACAAGTCTCCGGATGTGCTGGACCAGGCTGTGGGCTATATCCAGGCTGGGTTCCCCCACACCACCGGCTCTTTTGTGCCCACCAATGCGTTTATCGCCACCTGGGAGGATGTGGGTGCCTACCAGGAATTCTCGCAGGACACTGAGCCCTTCAGGAAGGTGAGGTCAATAGGCTGAGGTTGGACACCCATCCTTACATGTCATGGGAGGATGAGTCTTCCTTGCGTAGCACCCAAAATGCTCATTCGCATCCTTCTGGGCAGCTGGATGGTGGGTCCAGCCTTGGATGAACACTGGGGAAGACATGGAGCTTCTCCTCCCTGTTCAGAGCTGCAGCTGTGGTGGGTCTGTCAGCTTTGCTGATGGGCAGAAGAGGTTTAGAGGTTGCCTTCAACTCCATGGTTGAAAGTGCTCAGGCATTTCCCTGCTTACAGTGCCAGTGGCTCTGGATTTGCAGGGCGGAGTTGGGCCAGGGGCAGCTGGTGGGTCAGCTTCTGATGGCTTGGGGCTGGTCCTTCCTTCTGCCTGCAGGTGAGGAATCGGCTTCAGAGTTTCCACCGTGGGTTGATTTTGTGTCTGGAAAACAAGCTTATATGCGGTCACCAGGTCAGGAGGTGACCTATGCTCTCCTCTCATGGGCTGATAAACCTCTTGGTGGGTGGACCTCCAGCACTGCCTTTCCCCGAAAACCCTGGAGCTGCTGCTGGGGCATGAACTGTCACCTTAGGCTGACGACGTGCTGAGGAGGTGACGGTGATGCTCTGCCGGCAGGAAGGGCTTCTTGAAACAAGCTGAATATGAAGAGCTGCAAGAAGAAAACTCCTGTGATGAGCACCCAGAGCTGTGCAATGGGTGATGGGCTCTCGCCGCTTTGGGATGAAACCAAAGCCCATCAAGAGCCACTGTGTCCCCACAAGCCACTGGGACCTGTCTCTGCCGCCATCCCCCCCTGCTCCGGGGCCCTTTGGTAGCCGGTTGCTGAGAGTGAAGCCAAGCAGGGAAGAAAACGAGGTTTGGAAGGAAACAACGCACATTTTTTCCTCTAATTTAAAACTTGGGAAAGCAGCTGAAGAGATGCCATCAGGGGCCTCGCAGCGACCTTGCAGCCGTCAAAAATGCAGCCTCCTCTTCTCTTCCCGATTGTTGTTTTTCCTCTCTGAGAATTTGGCTTGGGTTTTAAAATGAAACCAGTCTTGCTTGGAAGCAAGGAGCTCCAGGGGAGGCCTCGTTCAAGACCCACTGAAATGGAGCTTGTGCCCATGCTTTGCTGAACTCCCTCTTAGCTAAAAAGCTAAGAACTGCTAAAAAAAAGTCCCCAAACACCATTTGTTTCTTACCCAACTTGCCGTTCATTGAAAAGCTGCCTTCCTGCTGCTCAGAGCCAGGACTGACCTCGAAGCCTGTACCCCCTGCTTTGGAAAACAGCTGCTCATCCTTTTTTGAGCATCACAAGCAGAAACCAGGGCTAAGGCTGGCGGGTTAGAGGCTCCCCAGTTCCCTGCCTTGGGGACACAGACTCATGGAATGGTTAGGGTTGGAAAGGACTTTAAGATCATGCTTCTACTCCCTGCAGTGACACTTCCCAGGGCTCTGGGACCAGGGCAAGAGCTGACCCCTCTTCTGCAGGAGCAAAACTTGCCCTTTGGGCTGGAATTTGCCCTTTGGAGCTCTTTGCCGGGAGCAGTCAGCCACAAGTGGGGGGCTAACCACCCCTCCTCTTTGCCCTGTATCCTACAGTGCCAGAACATCAGAGTCACCCCTGGTTCCCCCCTCGCTGCCCACCACGAGGCAAAATGAGTCCTGCAGCTGCCGCTGCAATTTAGCTGCGTGGGGGAGGAATCCAGCCCAAAGGGGGGGTTTATCTCCCCCCAGCTCTTGGCTGCCTTTGCACGGGGTCTCTGAATGCCCGAGTGTGCGACGCACACAACAAGGCTCTTTATATCCTGCAGGGCTGCCAGGAAACCTTGCGATGCCCTGGGGGCCCCATGCCCCAAAACTGGGGCTGGTGCTGCAGGGACAGGCAGGGTGGGCTGGGGGGTGGTGTGGGGGGCGCCCCCATTCCCCTACCTGCTGCTCTGGGAGTGAAAATGGTATTTTAATCATTTTTCCTTCACTCAGTTGCATTCCCTTCTTGCTGCTCCCTGCAGCTCATGGGGAAGGGCTGCTGCTGCGTGCTTATATTTACTGATTCAGAGAGCAGGACCGATGTGAGGTGGGGGGCTGGTCCAAGTGCTGTAAGCATTGGTTTCCCCTCATTTGGGGTGACCATGATGTGGTTCATGAGGGCTGTGCTCACTGCAGCCTACCCATCCCTGGGTTATTGCCGTGGTCCCACTCCCTGGCGCAGCCTCGCTCAGGGCTGGCGTGGTCCCAAGGCTCACAGGGGTGGCACGGCAGGCAGCCAGCGTGCCTATAGCGGGACGTATGGGTGTGGGGAAGGCGGGAGTACATGCATGTTTTTTCCTGAGGAAACCGAGCTAAAATTGTTCTCAGGGGAAGCAGGGGGAGGGATGCGGATTTTCCTCTGGTGCTGATGGGATGGAGAGGCTGCTGGTGGCAGGAACAGGATAGGAGGTGGAGGATGGGAGCAAGGAAGCTGCAGTGCGCCAGTGTGGTGCATGGGTTACATGGCCAGGGATGCTCCTAGGCATGGTACATCTCTCCAAGAGACACCCCTGCACTGGTGCAGCTGAGAGCGGGTGGCCTGGCTGTGTCATGGGCTCTTATGGAGGATGATAACTGTCCTTCCCAGCACATTGCACTGGGGTTTGGCTATGCACAAGCAGCCCCTGCTCCTGCTCTTCCCCAGGAGGTCTCTCTGCAGGCCGATAGAGGACTTACTTTTGACTCCTGTATGCAATGTGGTGCGTGGGGAACTGGCTTTCATATCCCTGATCCCCTTCCCTGTCCCAGTCCTCTGCTGGCATCCTTCCCCTCCATGACTTTTGTCTGTCCTGCTGTCCCTTTGGCAGCTCAACACCTTCCAGGCAGTCATAGCCTACAATGATGAGGACACCTATGCCATCTTCCTCTATCCTGAGGGCGGCCTCCAGTTCCTGGGGACACGGCCCAAGGAGTCGTACAACGTCCAGCTGGAGCTGCCGGCCAGGGTGGGCTTCAGCTGGGGGGACGGCGATGACCCGAAGAGGGACGGGCTCTTCCACAGCCTGGCCAGCAGCGAGCCGGCTCTGAGGAGCCTGGAGCGGTGCGTGGTGTCTGGGGCCGTGTGGGGTGGGCAGGGGGACTGGGGTCACCTTCTCCCAGCCCTCAGAGCCTTTGGAAGGCTGGAAGAAGGAGGGAAGCAAACTGGGGGTGATGGGCTGAGGTGGGGGGCTCAGTTCCATGTACATGGGAGCTTTTTGGGAGCTGTGTTTGCGATCCCAGGAGGGGTGTGTGGAGCGGGGCTGGTACCTTTGGGGTGGGTTTTCCACCATGGCTGTGGTGGATGTGTTTGTGTGTGCTGTCCTGCAGGGAGAGCAACACGGGGGTACCAGGTGTGTGGGTCTTCCACGTGGGCAGTGTGGCACCACTAGAGCATGTGGAGCCGGGAGCCGGGCCGGTACGTCATGCATCCGGCAGTGCCGACTACACCCGCACACTCTACAGCCGTGCTGACCACTACAGCCATGCTGACCACTACAACCATGCTGACCACACATCCACGGAGCTGCCGGCACAGCACGGCTCGGAGACCACGCATCCCGACCATGGACCCCGTGCCCCATCACTGCAGGGCATCCTCCCCAAGGGGCTGCCTGTATCCTTGGGGCAGGAGCGGAGCCACTGGCTGCACCCCAATGGGGATGGTGCCCAGCAGAGCTACTCTGCCAAGCCCTCTTCCTACAGCTCTGGGCACCACGGTGTTGGTGTGGAGGAAGACGTGCATTTTAACCCTGATGGTGAGTGGCCACAGCCCCTCAGACAGCCAAGTAGGGACATCTCATGGCGGGTGGCTCCCTAAAAAAGGCCTCTGCTGCAAGCTCATCTCTTCCCAAGCAGCCAGGGCTGGAGCTAGTGTGGGCTGGCATTGCTCCTGCAAAGCTGCTGCCCTTCCAGCTCCTTTCCTCCCAGCCAAATCCTGCTGCCAAAGGGCTGCTGGAGCCATATGTTGCTGCCCGCTATACATCCCTGCCTGCTGGGTTTGCTGCTGCTCTGCCCCACATTGTGAGGAGGGAAGCTTGGAGGATGGGAAGCTCAGGGGACAGGTCCCAGCATGGGGCCAGGACTGGCCCTGTGCCCGAAACTGCTGCCGAGTGGGCTGCAGAGCCACTGTGGCATGTGCTTGCAGGCGCAAAGCCCTGTCCCTGGGCTGCTGTGTCCCAGAGATAAGCAGGAACTTGATCTCTCACCTTCTGTCAGAGCTGCCTGAAATCAGGCAACAGGTTCAAACCCCTCAGCCTTCCCTATGCATCCTGGGAAGCTTTTTTGGGAGCCACCAGCTGGCCTGTCTCCTGACAGTGGTGACGGCAGTTTTGGGTTAGAGGCAAGGTGCCCACCCGCTATGAGGGGTGGCTTGGTTGCCATGTCCCCAACCCTTTCCCTTTGGCCCCAGTGTTCACCTACAGCGCAGCCAGCAGAGAGACATGCGCCCAGCACCATGGGCGCTGCTCCCCGCACGCCTTCTGCACTGACTATGCCACCGGTGTCTGCTGCCACTGCCGGGCCACCTACTATGGCAATGGCCGGCAGTGCCTGCCTGAAGGTACGTGGGGCAGGGGTGGGGACGGGCATCCCGTGCCTGGGTGGCCACTGCCAGGGGTGCCTGTCTCTACCCAGGGGCTGTGCATCGCCTCAACGGGAAGGTGAGCGGGAGCCTGACGGTGGGACGGGCGTCCGTCCACTTCCAGGACGTCGACCTGCACGCATACATCGTGGGCAGCGATGGCCGAGCCTACACGGCCATCAGTGGGGTGCCTGAGCCAGCTGCCCGCGCCCTCCTGCCCCTCCTGCCCATCGGCGGGCTCTTCGCATGGCTCTTTGCCCTGGAGGAACCTGGCTCTGAGAATGGCTTCAGCATCACCGGTGAGTGGGGACCCGGGATGCACCACAGAGTCCCTTTACTTTGAGGGACATAGCTCCTGGTGGGGTGGGTTGGTCAGGTGCGGGGTGATGTGTGGCTTGGGGCAGGTAGTGAGGAGTGTAGGTTCAGGGCAGCCCCATGGCTCCTCCATTCACCTGGCCAGGCTCAGCTGGCAGTCACCTCCCTGCTGTGAGCCCTCACGGGTGTGCTGGAGGAGCAGGGAAGCTTTGGGCATGTATTCCCAAAAAATCCTACATCTGAATGCTCTGTTCCCTTTTCCTGCGCAGGTGCTGAGTTCACCCAGAACCTGGAGGTGACCTTCTACCCTGGGGAGGAGACAGTCCACATCACTCAGACAGCCGAGGGCCTGGGGGCAAACAATTACTTAAGCCTTATGACACGCATCCAGGGCCAGGTGCCATTTCTCCCAGAGAACACCACTGTCCACATCGCTCCCTACAAGGAGCTCTACCACTACTCCAGCTCAGGTAAGAGCCCATGCTCAGCCCCGGGTTCAGTTTCTCAAGCGCCATCCCTGCGTGCCCTGCTTGGAGCACCCCAAAACCACCCCGTTCCCACTGCGGTTCCCAACATCCAAGAAGCATCACTGCCGAAGCCGGCTCCCCCACATCTGATGGGGTTTCTCTTGCCGTCCAGCAGCTGTGACATCCTCTGCTCAGCGGGAGTACGTCCTGATTGCGGGCACCACCAACCAGACCTTGTCCTACCGCCTGCGGCAGAACATCACCTTCGCTGGGTGCCCGCACACCCGCCTGCTCTCCCGGCAGCGCCTGAGCGTGGCGCGTGCCTTCACCCTCTACGACAGCCAGGAGCATGTCCTGCGCTACGCACTCGCTGCCCGCATCGGCTCAGCAGGAGGTGAGCACCATCACCCACCCCGTGGTGCTGACCCCAGGGTGCCAGCCACTGCTCACTTTGCCCCTGAACAGCCAAGAGATGGGATTCTTTTGGCATTGGGGGCCTGCAGCCGTAGGACCCTGCATGGGACAAGGGTGCTGTGGCAAAGCAGTGATGCCTATGACAGGGAGGAGTGGGAACCCCATGTCTGCCAGATCTTTTCCTGCCCCACTAACACCCGCCTCCCCTGCAGACAATGCTGAGAATTCCCCAGTGAACCCATGCCATGATGGCACACACACATGTGAGGCGACAGCACGCTGCCAGCCCGGCACAGGGATGGAGTACACGTGCGAGTGTGCGGCTGGGTACAGCAGGGACGGACGGGGTTGCCGAGGTGAGTGGGGCTGTGGGTGGGTGGTTCCAAGGGGTGCCTGGTGCATCCTATCCCCCAGGGGACACTGTGATAGCACATTGGGGGTGCCAGGAGGTGCCACAGCACTTCTGGTCTCAAGAGCTGCACCAAGGATATGGATGAATCACGGGGGGAAACTGAGGCAGGGTGACGGGAGGCTGTGGGGGACACCTGGGGGTGTTGTGGGGATGGCAGAAGTGGCAGATGTAAGATGGGCAGCTTGGGGCAGGACATCCCACCCCAGGCCAGGAGCAGCCAGACCCCAAAATGGGGGTGTCATGCCACTGCTGGTGGTGTCTCCCCCTTTCTCTAGATGTGGATGAGTGCACAGAGGGCCTGAGCCAGTGTGGCCCCTTCACTGTCTGCCTGAATGGGCCAGGCAGCTACCGGTGCGAGTGCCACAGCGGGTACCGGCCAGCAGAGGATGGGCAGGGGTGTGTGTGTAAGTGCCAGCCCTGTGGTTTGGGGTTCCCCCACCCCTGTGCCCCATGGCGCTTGCCCCAGCCACTGCTCATCTCCTGTCTCTGCAGTGCTGGCTCCAGTGAGCAACCCCTGCGAGGATGGGAGCCATCCATGTGCGCCGGGGGACCGGGCACGCTGCCTGATCCGCGCCGGGGGCCAGCCTGCGTGCGAGTGCCTCCCTGGGTACACTGGTGATGGCATCAGCTGCTCTGGTATGGGGTGCAGGGAGGACCGCAGGGCACCTGCACTGCACGGCTGCTGGGGTGCCCTGTCCCGACTGAATCTCTTCTTCCCTGTGCACAGATGTGGATGAGTGTGCCGAAAACCCGTGTCACCCAGCCGCTGTCTGCTACAACATGCCAGGCTCCTTCTCCTGCCGGTGCCACCCAGGCTATGAAGGCGATGGTTTCCAGTGCACACACGGTAAGGCTGTCTGGCTGGCCCCATGCCCCCAGCTCTGCCCCAGGCAGCTTCTCCTGTCCTCACTCTGCTGTTGCTTTGGCTGTCCCGGCATTGGAAGGGAGCACACAGCGGCTGACACCCTGCCAGCACGAGAGGCTGTACCCACGGAAGGTGCCACCGGGACCCTCGCCTGTGAGCAATGGGCACGTGCCCCAGTGTGACGAGGAGGGTCGGTACCGGCCCCTGCAGTGCCACAGCAGCACCGGGCACTGCTGGTGCGTGGATGCCGCGGGGCAGGAGATAGCAGGCACACGGACGGCGCCGGGCAGCACACCGCCTCGCTGCGGGACCCCAGGTCAGTGCTGCCCTGTGGTGCTTGAGGGGCTGAGGGGAGGAGGGTCGGGTCCTTCCGCATCTCATTGTCATCGTAGTGGGATCAGTGGGCACCCATCTCGCAGAACTGGCTGCTGTTGTGCTGTGTAACCGAAGGTGCTGGAACAGGAAGAGCCCTGAGTGTCCCTGCCCGTCCCACATGGGTGCAGAACGTTGGCCCCAGCTACCTGCAGAGTGTGGACAATGGGGCTGCAGGGAGGGGAGGCAGCCCTCTGCTCAACCACTGAGCTGGGGGCTTCACTGCCACGGCCTGTGTGTGGGTGCTGCTGGATGGGTGGTTGGGAACATCAGGGGGCTCTTGGGTCTTTAGGGCATCCTGGCCCACGGAGTTACATAGCAGTGGCCATTGGGGCACCTCCTATGTCATCTTGGAATGGACGTGACAGCCATGGGCTGATGAGGGGGCTGGAGAAGGGCAGCCCCAGCACAAGGAGGAGAGGCCAAGTGGTGCCAGCAGAGCATCACCCAGCACCTGCAGCCATGGGAGAAGCAGGGCCAAACCTGGGTGCCAAGCAGGTGCAGGGGGGCTGCATGGCACCCCCTGAGCATGGGGCGTGTTTGCTGCCAGCAGAGTCTGTCCAGCAGCTGACCCCCTGTGAACATGCACGGCTGTACCCACGGGAGGTGCCAGCGGGACCCTCACCCGTGGGCAATGGGCACGTGCCCCAGTGTGACGAGGAGGGTCGGTACCGACCACTGCAGTGCCACAGCAGCACCGGGCACTGCTGGTGCGTGGATGCTGCGGGGCAGGAGATCGCAGGCACGAGGACGGCACCGGGCAGCACACCGCCTCGCTGCGGGACCCCAGGTCAGCACCCCAGCATGGAGGGGCACCCAGCAAGGAGAGGGGGACCAGGGGCTCTGGCAAAGCCCCGAGTCCCCCCAGCCTTGCACATGGGGTCCATTGCAGGGGGGTGACTGTCGCCCTCTCTGTGCAGAGTCCACGGAGCGGCCCCGCACCATGTGTGAGCGTTGGCAGCAGAGCTTGCTGGAGCACTACGGGGGCAGCCCCCGCAGCGACCAATATGTGCCGCAGTGCGACGTGGAGGGCAACTTCACCCCCCTGCAGTGCCACGGGGACAGCGGGTACTGCTGGTGCGTGGACGAGAGCGGCAGGGAGATCCAGGGCACCCGCTCGGAGCCTGGCAGTACCCCACCATGTAAGACCTGAGCACCCCAAACGTGCCCCCCCCCCCCTTGCCTAGCAGAGCACAGGCTCTCAGTGCTGCACCCAGCTCCTGCTCAGGTATGGAGCTATGGGGCCAATGCTCCCTGAGCCACCTTTCCCCCTGTCTCCCCGTTTATCTGCCAGGTCTCCCCAGTATCGCACCACCCAGTATCCAGCCATCGCCCCGGCCCGATGTGTCACCACCAACCACAGGGACGTTTCTGCTCTATGCTCAGGGACAGCAAATTGGCTACCTCCCGCTCAACGGCACACGGCTGCAAAAGGAGGCGGCAAAGACTCTGCTCTCCCTGCACGTACGGCATCTCCAGCATCGGGTCTGGGGTGCAGGACCACCGGAGGGAGTTAGGAACAGGCTGATATGTGTTTCACATCTCTCTGGACCACTTTTGTCTGCATTCTGATGGTCTGAGGTTGACTGAGGGTTGATGTTGGTTTGTGGGATGTCAGTCGTGCTGGCTGCTGTGGCACTGGGAAAGAGTAGGAGTGCTCTCACCTCTTCCTCCAGCCACCCCCAAGCAGAGGGGAAGGTCACAGACGTGGGGTGCCTGCACAGGGAAGGAGCATGGATGCTTGTAGAGGTCCCTTGGTCTTCTGTCACCAGCCCCGGGCTGCCATCCGCATGTCTGTACTGCAAAGTTGCCTTTTCCCTTCCTTGGACTCCTCTTGGAGCATGGCCATGTGCATATCCATCCCAGCCAAACCAAGGGAGAGGAATGCTGGAAGCTGGGCCATGACCCTCCCTGCACCCCAGGGAACTGAAACACCTTGCCAAGCATTCCCTTTCCCCATCCTAAAGGTCATTCCTTGGGCTGGCTTCACTGTTGGAGCAGTCTCTCCTTGAGCCAAAGGGTTTCAAACCCATCTGGATGTGGGTGTGTGCCTGCCACAGCTGTCCTAAAAACCTCTGCTGCAGCCTTCAGCCAGGGGGTGTGCAGTAGGAGCCCTTTGGTGTTGGATTTCCCAGGGAAAGGGATCTGAAGTGTCATTCCCTATTGCTCCATCTTACAGAGTGCCCTGGGCAGCTCTCAGTGCTGGCTGGTGGGATGAGGCTCCTGGCTGTGGCCCAGGCAGGATTTCACCCTGTGTCCCTCTCCCAACCCTGGCAGGGCTCCATCGTGGTGGGGATCGACCATGACTGCCGGGAGAAGACTATCTATTGGACCGATGTGGCCGGACGGACCATAAGCCGGGCGAGTCTGGAGCCAGGTGCTGAACCAGAGACCATCATCAACTCAGGTGTGCTCCCATCACCCAAACCTGCCCAAAGCCGCAGCAGAGGGTCAGTGCCTGCCTGTGCCCATCAGAGGTTTGGGGTCCTCCACTGCGCCCTCACATCCCCTGGCTTTGGGTCAGGGCACTGTGACGGGTCCAGGAGCAGCTCTGACCATGCCCATCCCTCTGGCAGGACTCATCAGCCCCGAGGGGCTGGCAGTGGACCACCTGCGCCGAGCCATGTTCTGGACTGACAGCGGCCTGGATAAGATCGAGAGAGCCCGGCTGGATGGCTCCGAGCGGCGGGTGCTCTTTGACACGGACCTCGTCAATCCCCGGGCCATCACAGTGGACCCTGTGCGAGGGTGAGCAGCAGCGCAGATCTGCACGCAGGGCTCTGCAAGGTGTAAGAGCTGGACACTCGGTGGGGAGCCAAGGACCCATCCTACATTGCACACCCACAGGAGGGATTGGCTCTGTTCCCCACCCCCTCTTTCACTGAATAATTCAGGATCTGGTTAAACCTGCTGTTTCAGCGTCAGGATGTACATTATTTGTGAAAGCTTTGAAACACGCCTGGTGTTCGAAAACACAAGCTGTGCCTCTAGGGTGCTGTTGTGATACAAAATGTGCTACTCCTAAGACTCGCCCTCATGTAGGAGCTACAGTTTGGGCAGTAAACATGTTTGACATTATTCCGGTTTTGTTAGAGGTTTTTTCAAATCAAATAGAGATTTCAGGCACTGTTAAGGGGAAAACTAGGCCCCTCCCCTGACAAGAGCCAGTAACAACGAGAAAGCTCCTCATCTGCCACTCCTGTTGTCTGTCCTGATTGCTCACGATGCACTTTTCTCCCAAGCAACCTTTACTGGACGGACTGGAATCGCGAGGCACCCAAAATTGAAACATCCACTGTCAATGGAGCCAACAGGAGGGTCCTGGTGAATAAGGACATCGGCTTGCCCAATGGCCTGACCTTCGACCCCTTCTCCAAGCTGCTCTGTTGGGCAGACGCAGGTAACGTCTTCACCCAGGATGGCTTGGACCAAGACATATCAAGCCTCCAGGGGAAATCCAGCTATGTATAAGCGCAAGTAAGGGTAGGAGGAGGAAAGGCTTTAAACAGACAGCAGATTTAGATTTGATATTAGGAAAAAGCTCTTCCCTTTGAGGGTGGTGAGGCACTGGCACAGGGTGCCCGGAGAAGCTGTGACTGCCCCATCCCTGGCAGTGTTCAAGGTCAGGTTGGACAGGGCTTGGAGCAACCTGGTCCGGTGGAAGGTGTCCCTGCGTGTAAGTGTTGGAACTGGATGAGCTTTAAGGCGCCATCCAACCCAAACCACTCTGCAATTCTATGTTTGTATTATATGTCTTCAGCCTATTGCTACCTGTGGGCTTCTCTGCTCCTTTGCACTGTCCTGCCCCAAAGGACTTTGTGTAACAGAGCCAAGGGGGCTCACAGCATAAGTTGTTTCTACACCCTTAGGCTGAGAAGCGGTTTCAAAATTCAGTGAATACAAAGAACATGCTTGGTGGGGTTATTTTTGTGGCCTGATAACTGTCCTGTGTTTGAAAAGGAACAAAGCATCTGGAGTGCACATTCCCTGATGGCACAGGCCGGCGTGTCGTACAGAACAACCTCAACTACCCCTTCAGCATCATCAGTTACGCCAATCACTTCTACCATACAGACTGGAGACGGTAAGGAAAAAAAACCCCTCGCCCCCACGGCTGGCAATGCTGAGGAGCATTTCCTAGAGCTCTGCTCCCCAAAGTGGCCAGGAGCCAGGCTCCACACTCCCTGTGGAGCTGTGCTAGCCAGCAGCTTGGAGGGCCTTTGAGCCGGAGTGGGGGGAAACAAAACATATCCCCAGCTTGCTCCCTGGTCCCCAAGTCCTGGAACCTCACCAGAGCACTCTTCGGGTGTCCTGCAGTGCCACGTTCAGCAACACCTACTTGTAAATCTCAGTGCAGAAGTTGTCCAGGAACAACCCCTGGGAGGGACAGAAATAGTGGTTGCGTTTGTTGGGGTTTTTTTAACTAAAACTTGGCACGTGTTTCTAAATCTAGATTAAGTCAAAGAAAATATTCTGTCCTTGGTTGTTCCCTTCCCCCCCACCACCCAAGGCCCTCGGCATCAGGAACTCGCCTCTATCCCCACTCCAGCTGGAAGCTCTCAAAACTTCGGTCCAATCATAGCAGATTACAACAAACGCTTAAGTGCTTGTCGAGACTCTCAGGGAGATAACCTCTCCTTGGAAGGCCATCTGTGTGACTGGGTCACTGAAGAGAAACACACTGAACAAACTAGATGTATATTTTATGGGGGAAATTTATTTTGCAAACTTGTTCTGCAAGTGTTCAGACCAATCTTTTGAGCTGCCTCTGTTCCTGAGTGTATACAGATGGGGGAAAACCCCAAGTTTCATAGGTGAGTAAAACACTTCTCTGCCTTATCACCAGGGATGGTGTAATAGCTATCGATAAGGAAACTGGCTCCTTTACCGATGAGTATCTCCCAGAGCAGCGATCACATCTCTATGGAATAACTGCAGTTTATCCCTACTGCCCTGGAGGTAAAACCCACCACAGAACCCACCCACCCTTGATTGCCTTACAGCTGCTGTGTGCTTGATGTGCTAAAGATATCCATATCTCTCTGCAGCAAGGAAATAGTAACTGCTATTTCGAGAAACAACCATCTTTGCACCCAAAAGAACTTCAGACCCAGAAAACTGTCACTGCACACAACTAAGAGGGGAGAAACCCTTAACCAAGGCCAATGAAGCAACCTACTTCTCTACAAAAGATTATTATTTTTTGAAGTGATACCTCAAGTCTTTACTACTGTATTTTTTTTAATGTAGAAAACATCAATATATTACCAAAAAAATAAAAATGGTCCTGTGGATCTTAGGCAAGCAAACTTAGAATGTAGTTTCTTGTTCAGAGGATTTATTTTATTAGACAAAGAATGGATTAATTTTTGACAATCTGACCAACAGGTCCTTTTAGCCAAAAATATAAGCGCCTATGGGGAGCTCTGGATGTAGTATTTGCTGGGTCTAAGTAATGTACAGCCCTGAAGACAGAGACCATGTGTGCTCCAACAGTGTGCAGAACAGTTATGGGATGTGGCAAAGGCATTGAAGATTTCCCAGAAGACAACTCTGTACTTTCACCACTGCCTCAATGCATGTCTTTTAGTATTTATATTAGAAGAATAAGCTAGAATTGATCTGTTCATGCTTGTTGTTCTTCTAAGTGCCTTCATAGACCTACCCAATGTAGACTAATACATGTTCAGAAATACCATTTACGATGTAATGCTTCACTTTTTCTAGGTTATTACAATAATTGAATAAAACGGTTGGTTTAAGTTTCCCTTTGGATTTAGTTTCTAAGTATTTCAGTTGTAGGGTAGAAAGTGGAGAAGCAGCAAGCAAGCCAGGGGCAAGCTGTTCATATGGCAGGACCTCAACAAAAGAGGAATCTGCGGAGACTTTGTGTAACACTCCCATCTCAACACAAAGCCAAACACAATGAAAAAGAAAAAGGCATATTTGCCAACTCAGAGCTATTCAGAACAATTTGTCTATTTTCCCCAACTTCATTTATTTAAAGAAAAATGATAATTCCTTAGAAGTCAGAATTCCATTTCCTGTTTTCTTTCAAAACAGTAAAATAATACCATTTCAAACTGCATGCCAGGGTTGTACAGAGCTGTATGTAGTTCCTAATTGTACTAAGTACACAAGAGACTAAAAGCTTTTCTCTGTTCATCTCCCGACTTTCCCCAGTCTGTGGTCCGTCTTGGGATCAGCAATAATTGCCTGAACTGCTACAATCGCTTCATTAATTTTCGTTTGAAGCTCTCGGAGCTCCTCTATATGCAGCAGTCGGAGAATCTGGGCAGCTTCATTGAGAACAGCATCTGGGTGAATCGCAGGAAGAGAAGTCGTATCAAGTGTTTCATCTGACATGAAGGACTTAAGAAAAGCTTAGTCAAAGTTAAAGACCTGCAGTTCGTTCATGCTTGTGGTTTTCATACTTGAAATAGGAAGCAACTTTCCCTGCTGCTAGAGAGGGACAGGGTGCTCTGCAAAACTTTGCTCAGCTCCCTACAGCCCTCGCCACAGCCAAGTTGGGTCAGTATGAAACAATCCGAGTAGTAATTTAGGTGTACAGGGGGCAAACATGAAGCCAACCTAGAGGCATTCCAGGTCATCTGGCTATTGCTTACAAAATAACCTATCAGGTCATACCAACTTGCACTGCCTAGGATTAGATTTGAGTTAAATTAAGGAGGTAAACCACAGGGAAGCAGCACAGGGGTCCTCTGCTGGTAGAAACACGATTTACACCAGTAGTGAGATGCATTCCTCCCATTTGCAAAAGCAGCTGCCATTAAAAGCTGTTATTTAAACATTACTCTGAAACAACATATTCCACAGTTAAGATTTATGCTTTTCTGTTCCAAAACAAAATGCTCAGGGGTGCTCGTAAATAACAAGCTGGGAGGGAACAATTCTTTCCACTACAGGGTTTTTTACTGTACACATTAGCTACATACTTGACAACAATATACTTCGTCAAAGGCAAACATCAGTATTCAGAAGTAACATGAAGAGATTATTTACAAGTAACATTAAGAGAATTGCTTACCTCCTGTGTCAAAACCAAGAATGTGCTTCTCTAAAGCAACAGGCAAACCCTTCAAAAAGAAAATGCATATTCAAGTACAATTAGAAATGCCATGCTGCATGTTTGGAAAATAAAATCAAATACTACAGTGGGTAGCTCTGGAGGACACTTGAGTTTTGCTTAAATAGATGCGTGTGACAACTTTGAAAAGTCATTGTGCTTAATTACACATGAGTGCCTTTGTGTCCTGAAACATCAAACCCAGAGTATTTGTGAAGAAAAATCTTCATGCTTAATAATGCCCGACTCGTCAAACAAAGCCCATTGGATACACATTGCCCACATTCAATCCTTAAAAGGCAAACAGCAGTACTGTGAGAGAACACCCAATCCAGCAACATCATTACCCAGACAAACAAAAAGCATGCACAAACCAGGCTTTCTGAGGAACTAGTGCCTTCAAACAGCTGCCAGCTTTCAAAGCACTGCCTGATTTGAAAGAACTGTAAAAACACTCAGTAATCAAGTCAGTTTCTCAAGCACCGAACTTGTAACCCCTATCAACATCCCCCAAAGCATTTCCTCAAGTGTTAAGCTTAGGAATAAAGCTAAACGTTCCATTTTCTGAACACTTGCTTTATTAAGACAGTACAAGGAAAAGTTTCATTAGTGGTCATTCCCAAGTATTGCTCTCTTTCTTTTGCTCTCTCCAGCTGGAGAGGAGCAGTCATGCTAAACAATCACTCACCACGTTTCAACATGCACATCAAATTAGAGTTCAACAATGCGAGCCTTATAATCTGCTTTTACTACCTCTGTAACTTTTATTTCCAACAACTGCCTCTGAGAGTTTGCCAAATGTCTTGCATTTGGCACGACAAAACATTCAAGTTCAATACTACTAGTTTCATATAGTGATGGGGTTCTAAACCTTCTAAACAGTGAGGATGTATTTTAAAGGCTCTATAGACATGTAAAAAAAAAAAAAATCTGAGTTGATCAAACACACACTAAATACAATAGTGACCATAAGTCATTGGAGTTACCCCATTTTCAAAGAGTGGCTCTTCATCATGGCATCTTCAATAAAATGGATGTTCAACTGCTATCTTAAAATCTAACCCACTTGTTGATAAGAACATCACTATTCACCGAACAGTTTGAGTTGGAAGGGACCTTAAAGCTCATCCAGTTCCAACCCCGCTGCCATGGGTAAGGACACCTTCCACCAGACCAGGTTGCTCCAAGCCCTGTCCAGGCTGGCCTTGAACACTGCCAGGGATGGGGCAGCCACAGCTTCTCTGGGCACCCTGTGCCAGGGCCTCAGCACCCTCACAGAATTTCCTGATATCTAATCTAAATCTCCCCTCTGACACTTTAAAGCCACTCCCCCTTGTCCAGTCCTTACATGCCTCTGTCAAAAGCTCCTCTCCAGATTTCTTATTGGGCCCTTTAGGCACTGGAAGCTGCTCTAAGGTCTCCCCAGAGCCTTTTCTATATGCTGAACAAGCCCAACTCTCTAAGCCTGTCTACACAGCAGAGGTGCTCCAGCCCTCAGAACATCTTCATGGCCTCTGGATTCATCACTTCGAATGGATTCTTGCAATATCAGACTCCATACATAAATGTTTCAAGAAAATAAGTTTTAAACATAAGGCTGCAAACTGCTCCTTGCCACCCTGGTGTGTTCTCAAAGCCACAAAAGCAGCAAAGCATTGATTCAGCCAGTTCTTTGTGGACAAATTCTCCAGGGCCACTACAGGTACCTCCAACACTGAGTGACCACAGTGCCACCTTCAGAGGTGGCCTTTTGAGACATCTTGGTAGCACAGCTTTACTTAATCTGCCTTACTCCCACTGCTACATTAGCTCCTTTTTAGCTGTCTCTGAGCCACAGACTGGCCTTTCCCAAGCCCCATAGCAGTGGTCTCATAGCAGGCGCTGGCTGTACAAGCACCCACTGGTACTACAACTATGAGAAACACATGCTCATTTGCACAGAAGCTTCAGAGAGAAATGAAGATCACCTTTAAATCTGTAACTCCACAGACTGCTTTATTCCACACCCACATTCCCCCAAAATTTAATTTAAAAATGCTGCACAAAACACTTGTACTGGGCCTAAGCACCACAGCCACCTGCCTTGTAACGGCAAGCGTTAAAAGTAAAACCAGACTCTCTGAAGTGGTTTCCAGATTTCAGAGGGGGGTAGAAATTACCCACTTTGTTGTGTTTTCAAATATGCCCTATGTATAGCCTTTGGGAGCATCCTTACAGTGATCCTGAAGCCATTTTTGTACTTGATACTACCTATGATACACTACAAGCCTGCCAGTATAAATCTGACTTCTGCGTAGACATGAAGCACACTGAATTACCAACCATTCAAAATGTAATCTAAAAAACCTCAAAAAACCCCAAACCAAAAACCAACAAAAACCCAACCATATGTGTTATGCCTTATCTTGAAATAAGTACTTTGACAACCAAACCAGATAAATCTCATTTTACTTGCATTTAAGCCACAAGCACAGCAGTTGAAGTTTCCTCACCAGAGTCCTCATATATATCCTTCAGTCAGAGAACATTTCTCGATCTATTTCATCATTTCCCTACTCTATCTTGGTATTCCCAGGCATGCTACTCATGACATTTTGTATATAAAGCTGTCTGCCATGCTGCAGTCAGACATTTATCACCCGCTTCCAAGGCTTAATATACAAAGTGTCACTGGCTAGTATTTTGGCATTAACAAGCCAGCCAAAACCAGAAGAAGAGGTTTATTTTTCCTCTCCTTCTATCCCCTCCGCTTTTAAGCAGTTTTCTTCATTCATCTGGTACATTACAGGGTTGATGATTGCTGCTGGCACACAAAGCTGTTTTCCCGCCTCCAACCCCTTTTTTCCACCTCACTAGAGTTTTAACTTTTCTACCAAGAATACACTCCCAGTGACACATACAATGACACAGTGACATTTCAGCCTAAGACCTGACGAAGCCTAAGCTCTGAACACCTACTGAATATGAGCAATTCCTTGTCACAAAAAAATTCTATGTACCTCAAAGCAGCTAGCTCTGCCAAACACAGAAAATCCCATTCTGATCCCTGCATGTCAGCTGTGGAGCCATGTAAACAGCAAATAAAAGCAGCTTTTTATTAACATTTGTTATAAAACGTTAAAATGAACACAGCAATCTCAGCTGCTTTCATATTTTCCTGCTCATTTAATAGTTTTATGGATACACAAAAGCAATTTGATGTTCCAATGCTTCTGGAAATTACTGCACTACAACTTAAGAGCACCTGGGACGGCTACTTAGTACATAAGCAATATTATGCTAGTAAATAAAGCATGAACTGTTCTGAGCAGCTGTTAGAAAAGATGAAGGGATTTATGCTCTTTGACCAGATCTGGTTTCTTTAGCAGGGATGCTTCTGAACATATACCTGCAGGGCAAGAGAGCCCACCTTCCCTGCTGCACCCAAGAACTAATGCAGCAGCCACTGTGTCAGAGAGAAAAGCTGGAAAACTGGGATATTCAAGAAATGAGAGTCTGATAAACCACAGCCATCATCCAGAACATCCTGCTTGTGGTTAGAAAATAATTCTGCAAAATCTGAGGTTTAAGTGCTTAAGTTTCTTTCCCCACCTCTTTTTGGGGAAGGGTGGGAGGAGCAAGTTGGACATGCAACATCCCATCCCTCAAACATACACAAGGTGTACGTATGAGGCAAAACACTCCACAGAAGGAACGTTTCAACCTGTTTATGCAGTCAGTGCTGCAGACTCTGAGGAAAAGCTAGGTCATACATTTGTTCGCATGCTGTCGGCCTACAGCACTGAAGAGTAAGGGTAATTCTCTAGCAAGTAACCAGGCAGGGAACAGCTAGTTACTGATATATCATATGGGTACACCTTTTTGAATTCAACTGAAACAAAAAAAGCTTTGCATACTACTCTGCATAATCCTCTGGGTCTTTTCAAATCAGGATGGTGAAGATAAAGCAAGGTTCCACCACCCTCCTAAACAAAGAGCTTAAACAGAATTGGTTTTGACTGAGAAGATAGACATTTATGCTTACACTTCTTCACTTGATACGGAACAATTAGTACTAGACTCATGCAGTGTACATACGAACCTCCTTGGACTGACTGGCCTTCGCTATGGCATCCTGCGTCAAGCGCTCTTGAACCAAAATGCGAATTGCCTAGGAAAAACATTGAAGGTGAAAGTCATCTTGATGCATTTCTCCACAATTCCAAGGGAAACATTATAACCCAGCATCACCTCAAACCCACCATTCTGTGGACATCTTCTTGGGTTTCAGACCTTAAACCTTTTCAAATAGCACTATTCTTTGAAAGTACCATCTTACACAGGTGTCGTTTCTTTGGCTGTGGGAAGAAGCTTAACCAGAAGAGACAAGGACATCACACTATTAATTTCAGCCACTGATGGACCAAAACCTGCAAGGTACTAGGAACAGTCATAAAGCTTGTGGATTTTTAGAACAAAAAATAGGAGGCTCATTAGAGACCATACTGCTCTCTACAACTACCTGCAATAGGGTTGTAGCAAGGTGGGGGTTGGTCTCTTCTCACAAGTAACTAGCAATAGGATGAGAGAAAATGTCCTCAAGTTGTGCCAGATAAGGTTTAGGTTGGATATTAGGAAAAATGTCTTCACCAAAAGGGTTTTTAAGCGCTAGAACAGGCTGCCCAGGGAAGTGGTGGAGTCAATCCTGGAAGGATTTAAGAGGTGTAGATGTGGCACTTAGGGACATGGTTTAGTGGTGGACTTGGCAGTGATGGGTTAATGTTTGGATTTGATGATCTTAACGGTCTTTTCCAACCTCAGTGATTCTAAGACTACAGAATGAGCTCATCACAATCCCAAAGCAGCAGCACCATCTTTATTGTTCCAAGGTCACACCCTTCAGTGTTGCAGCAACACAGCTTCTTCAGGAAGCAAATCAGCATCTTTTAGTAGGCGCTGAACCATCGTCCACATGCAGAGAAACCTGGAGCAAGGCTACACACCCAGGTTTTAAAAAAGACTGAGAGCAGAAACGAATTCTTTTTAGGCACAGGAACAAGAACAGCCTTGATTTTAACAATCCTGCTGCTCATCTGTTTTTACTGGCTCGATACATAGCACGAAATCGTATCTGAGCTATCAGTTACTGAAACCTACAGCTGTAAATGCCTCTAAAAATAACTAAAGGAATACCATGCAGGCAGACTTCTACCAGAACTAGGTCTGTCAAACACATTCTTCAAACCTTCCCTGATGAGTAGCCAAATGTGACAGAAGCAGTCTTACTGCTTCATGTTTTTCTTCCAAGCTTTCTCTTGGTTCTGGTCATGACTAAAGTTGAAAAGATACTAGAAAGATGCCACTGGATACTTCCAGAAATCTTTCTAACTGAAGTGAGTAGCCTGGACAAGAGTGATTTGATGAGGAATTTAACTTTAAATTCCAGCAGTGAAACCAGACCCTGTATAAGAATTTTGAGTGCCTTTCGCATTAGACAAGGATATCCAACTGTGTCACACAGATGCTTTCTGACGAACTTCCCAGATTTAAATTAATAAAATGAGGACTCCAGAGAGTTCTTTGCCCACTCTGGCCAAGGTCTGGCATGCTTGCACCCTCTGGCCTCCCCTAAACATCCACTCCCCAGTGTCCCAGCCTGAACAGGGATCATAAATTCTCTGCAAATGTGCTTACTGGGTATGAAATTTAAACGGTTTTACTGTCACATCCTAATACCATCAAACCCTGAAAACTAGCATTACTATTGCCCATGTAACATGAACTGTCATTGCAGAAATCCATTCTCACTGTAATTAAAAGCAAGAAGATTTCAGGCTGGTGGTTTTGCTCAATCACTTCTGAGAAAAGTGAGATTAGAAATGTAGCAACAGTGACAGAAACATAGACAGCAGAAACCCCATTTTGCTCATTTCAAGCTGCTAGTATCAAATTAGATGGTACTAGATGGTCCTTCCCAGATAAAGTTTGTTAGCCTTGAGACAATCCTGTAAGACCACCTGAAGGAACTCTGTCTAGTAAGGGCCGAGCTCATGCTGCAGATCCTCAATTTCACAGGGTCTCTCTCTACCTGATATTCCTTTTCACTGTTTTTTGCAAGGGTTTAGGTCTTCAGGTTTTTTGGCAGGGGGCTAATATATGTGATCTCCACCACTCTTTACAGATTGATGAAAGGTTCAAAGGCTAGTTTGGGAAAGCAAAAGAGTACACCAGACTGGACAGAATCAGAAACTGATTGATGGGATAACTGCAGGCTGTCATTTCATTAAGAAACCAGGCTAGGGTGGTAATACTGTTAAGTATACCTCTTACAGACTTACACACACTGTGTAAACATCATTACCCATAGCATTTAGCTTCTCAAAAAAGAATTTAGCAAATATCACAGCTGCTGTAACTAATGGATCTTACTGTTTTTTTTCAGTGAGTTTATTTTGGTGCCAAACAAAACTAAGCTTATTTCCATATTATGGCAGGATCAAGTAGGAACTCCAGATTGCTAGTCTCAGTAAATTCAGTACTTCAAAAATACAGTACAGGTTCGATCCAAAATTTACTGCTAACTATGGAGTTCCACCAGTAAGTTACAAATTTTCTCGAAGTCATAAAAAAGATGCTTTAGAAAATTAATTAGCCTATTTACCACATTCAAAAGCCATGATTAGTTGCCAAATTAAACTGACTTCAGTAATGACAAAGTCAACAGTTCATAGGACAAAAAGAGAAGGAAGAAGCCTTTAACTGTGGTTACTCCCTTAGGATGTCTGTTTTAAAAAAACAGCCTTTGCATCACTCAGCTTCTATGTCTTCAAGTCTCAATTAATTGCTAGCACTAGAATACAATCTTCTCCTTTGAGCATGTTCCTTGACACTTCTGAGGATCATTAAAAACACAAAGGATACTTCAAATTTGGAACAACAGTTCTCAGTGCTGGAACTCCAGTAACTCAGCTACAAATGAACTGCTTACAAAGATAATTATCCACTAATTTCCTGATTTATATTGTGTTCTTATGTGCTTGAACAGATACACACAGGATGACTTTTACTTTCTATCTGTGCCTAAGTCCTAATTTAACTCTGCACCACAAGCTATTACACACACACCAGCCACTAGCGAAAAGAAGAAAGAAAGGAGGTATAAAACTGTGAAACTTACCTTAAGCATTACCAAGTAATCATCATGTCGCTGAATTTGAAGGAGATTAGCTAAAGCCATCACCCCAGCCTTGAAATCGGGATTATTCACTGTAAAAATAATCATCATTAAAATATACGCTAGTTTAACTGGCTCCAAAAAGCAGAACCGGCTTCCTGACTCCCGGTAGGGGGCTGTTCTCAAGGATGGGTAAAGCCATGGATAAACAGCAGTGAGCAACAACTTAGTCTAGCTACAAAGCAATCAAAGTGTGCGCCAGGCTTCATAATCAGGCTGCAGAACAATATTCAAACACAAGCGGCACTGTTTTCAACATCAAACATACCGCATATGTTCTAGTGCACAATAAAATGGTGTTAAGTCTTTGAAAATAAAGCAAATTATATGAAGATATTCTTTTTTTCTGTATCTTTCACTGCAAAGCAGAACTGTGCTGGGCAAGGGTAGGACCAATTCCTAGCTGTCTTTTTGCAGAAGGAGCAACGGGAGAAGACATGGGGGGTTTGGGGCTAATTCTAGTCATTATTTTCCACCACTTCCATTATTGCAAATGCACCTAGCAGTCAAAGTGATGAGAGGTACAACTGGGGAAGACCAAGCCAACATGTGGTATGTTGACAGCACTGAAATAGTCTGCCATCACATTTCCTTAGTTTTGTTTGTTTAAAAGATCTATTACAGTCTATAGTCAAAAGGAATCTTGCTATTTCACCCTAACCCAGAGCAAACACTCATTGTTTATGCAGCTCTCCACAAAGCTGTTAAGGTAGGCACCCTTCAGCGGCTTCCTCGTCGCCTGAGAAGAGCCCTCCCAACTTAAATCAGATCTAATTAAGTCTCTGGGCACCTCATACTGCTGGGAAAGATTCTCCCCTTAGCTTTTCTCCTTTTTCCCCAACAGGAGAAACTCTGCATCAGTGCAGTGCGATTCACATGTAGCAGTTCCTCTTCCCTTAAGTTGAAACACAGACAAATGGAAACAAGCAACTCTCAAATCACTGTTTGCAGAGAGGCAGTTTCAGCCAGCAGTCAAAGAACATACGAACTCTACATTCCTAAAGCTTTAAATGTGGCTTTAAAGAAATGTATTGATCAAATTATTAGAACAACTTTCTGCAAACAACAAAGTCTGCAGAACACCACATAGGCCATGGTACACATTCCCACATGACGTACCCATATGGTAGGTTGCTGCACACTTACCATCCAAGTTAATCAGCGGTTCCGCAGTTTTTGCTGTATTATCAGTATTTTTAGCACCATCTGGGGTAGAATCCTTATACTTATCAGCTGTTAAATTGAGAAGCAAACATGAGCACCATTAGAACTAATGACAAAACTATCTAGTTAGAAGTTTAGTACCAAGCTGTAGTTTGCTACAGCTGTATTTTTGAGGTGTGGTATTTGGCCAGGAGCCTTCTGGGCTCACACATTGACATTCCGGAGTTCCCCACTAATGTGTCCAAAGGCTGCCATTCTAATGAACTACCCCAACAGCTCCCATCTGCAGAAAGCTTATGTGCTATCCAAGAGCAGCAGTAAAGCAGGCTCCATACTTATGTAAGACATTCTGCTCTTGATTAAGGGTCTTCCTACAGTCTTTATCACAGAAGGTGGAACAAGCTGCACTGACAGTTCTACCACTTTGAAAATCCACCATTCCAACTAGCACTGGCCCTCTGCCTCAATCAGCAGTGTATGGAGGGCTCAAGAGCTGCAGACTGAAGCTGGTTCTGATCAGCGAGTACAGCATTTCCAGTGAAGGCATTGTTTTACAGACTGCAGCATTCATCTACAACCCACACAGGGGTTAATTCCTGGCTCCTCCATCTTCACGTAACCCTGAGTCACAGACAGCTTGCTTTCCCCATCAATGAAGAAATCAGAAACAGTTCTACAGATTGCAGGTATTTAAATCCCAGCTTCGCCCAAGGAATTAAAGGTAATGGAAAACAGTACTTTGGCTGTTATTATGTTTGCCACCAGTTATTACATTTTTGTCTGCACTCTCACTATAAGGAAGTGAGCTGCTGCTGACTGTTGAGATTTAACTCAACTTCTTCATAACCTTGCCCTACTTCCCAAGGGTTCTGCATCTACTCCCTGTAAGAAAAGGCTCTAAGAATAACTTATCTGAATAAACGCAGTACTACAGAAAATGCATTTAATACACTTTGTAGAGTAAGTTCTCATAAAGGCAATCCCATGGGAAGAAGGGTATAAATAAATATATACAATGTGTTTTGTTATATATAGAAATAAAGTATTAATGCAAGTACACTACTGCCCTGTCCTACAGGAGCAGTAGCTCAATCTGAACATGGTGAAAACCAAGCAGATGAAATAATGTTTTTTTTCTTTTAAGAAAATAACATATACTTTTGATATTGTGTTAATCTGACAAATACTTTCCCAAATTAAACAGAAAAACACCGCTTCCCTATCATTTTGAAGTATTAAATTCAATCATACCATTATCTCCATACTCGAGCCTAACTGCTAAGCCGAGCAGCCAGTCCACTGTTTCTTGTCGTTCTTGTATTTTGAAAGGACAGTTTACATCTTTCATATACTGAGGAGCAGGAAGAGGAGAAAACAAATAGCTGTTATGGACCTGCATGAATTAGGGAGGAGCACAGAACTGTTTTGTCAATAGTCACTTTCTCACAGACCTTACAGTTGTTAACTAGAAGCAACATTGTGAAATGTCCTGCTGTAGCATCCCATCTATCTCACATGTTTGAGCACTCCAATCCACCAACAGCTGGAGTCTGCCATTTAACGCTTTTTAATGAATGTAACTCGCTGTCAGCAATCAGAGAAACCAAAATTTTTTTTTCATCTGTTCATGTTACGCAGTAAGTAGAGGCAAAGGACAGAGAACAAATCACAGCAAAAAATTACCATCTAAAGCAGGAAGGAGGAATGATGCTACCTAAGGCTGTCACAATGTTGATATAAGATTCTGGGGGCAGCAGATGTCATTTTCCCCTTCTTATGGATTGTGTACAACAGGAGGGCAAAATGTGGCTGGGACACTGCCTCTGTCCTTCTGAATCCAGAACACAGGCCCCAGCCCAAACTGCTACTAAGACTAACAAAATCTAAGATACAGCAACATTCTGCTGTGCCTCTTTGAAAGAGAGAAGTGTCCCACAGCCCCTACTTTAGCAGCACAAGAAACATAGAATAGTTAGGGTTGGAAAAGACCTGAAGATCATCCAGTTCCAACTCCCTGCCATGGGCAGGGACACCTCCCACTAAACCATGTCACACAACGCTCTCTCCAACCTGGCCTTGAACACCGTCAGGGATGGAGCATTCACAACTTCCCTGGGCAACCCATTCCAGTGCCTCACCACCCTTACAGGAAAGAATTTCTTCCTCATATCTAATCTAAACTTCCCCCGTTTAAGTTTAAACCCATTACTCCTTGTCCTATCTCTACAGTACCTAACGAAGAGTCTGGTCATCAGAGGCTGGAGAGCACTAGCAGGCAGGGACCCCCAGGCAGGCACACAGAGGAGAGTCTGGCCAAGCCAGGAAAGATACCACAACAGTGCCAGCTGCCAGTAATTCTAACAGCATGTACATTTATGCATGTGATATTAGAACACTTTAGGCTCCTCCCTGCAAAGCACAAGCACTGTAACTCCAAACTTCCTGGGAAATGAGCAAACCATGCAGTTCCAGGGTTAAAAATAGTAAGATGAATGAGCACTGAAAATTCCTGAGCAGCATTTCCAGTCCTTGCAGGGCTGCACTGAGAGAAAGCAAAGAGAACCAAGAGGGAATGCTCATGAGGCCTCAAGAGATCACTCACTGCCAGCCACACTGAGTGCTTAGCAGAGGAAAACCATCTATCTGAAATAACAAGAGGTACAGAGATGAGCAGCAGTAGCTTTCCTGAGCAGCAGCAGCTTTCTTTCACAAGCTTGCAATGCCTACAAATACTTTAGCCTAATCCATTTTCCTTTTGGTATGTAAGAATCATCAATGCAGAAAAGCTGCTTATATGTAGTAAATCTTCTTTCTACTTCAACAACTGAATCAAATCAGGAAAAAAAAAAATCATTAGAATGGATACCCCACCTACTGCAAAACAAAGCTGAATGAAAATTCTGTACAAAAAATTCTACCATCTTAACCCCTACAGTTTGGCTTTAATAATACATTTAAATTCCTAGAAATGTAAAAGTTCAGAGACAGGACAAACAGTCAGAGTTACTTTCGTTCCACAACCACAGCAGCAGTTAACTGTCATTTACATCATCATCTGGAATTGTGTTTGAAACAACAAAATACCTTTTCAAACGATTTGGGCCAGTCATCGCTGTGTATGTTTCTCAGGTTCCCTCGGTCTTCAATCTTGTAGTGTCTGATTTTCTGGTCTTCGAGCCAGACAATAAAATTTCTGAATTCTGTTTCATCTGTGGGGAGAAGTAAACAAAGCAAACTTCAGCCAATACCTTAAGGGCAAGAAAAAGCCCTTAAAAGTTTTGATCTGGTTCATAAAAATACTGATGCCCTGGAGCGCTTTCGTATTTTATCATTAATATACACACATATATACACCTAACACTGAAATAATGCACTCCAGGATAACCTCAGATCAAACCTCAACAATAAGTGTTTCTTATTTTTCGATTCCATTCCATTCCAACAGGCTATGGCTGACTGACTACACTAAAAGACATCACCCAACACATTGTTTTTATTGGGAATGTAGTTATAACCTAAATGAAGGAAAGGTGAAACAATGATAAACTCTGTTCCTAACACTGTTAGCTGGACACGCGTTGTATGTCGCCATAACCCCCCCTGAGCTGAGGGCGCTTTACTGCGTGACTCCTGCCCCTCACATCACATAGACTAAGACTCTTCATAGGAGGAGGCTAAGAACAGCAGCAACATCGTCTATGCCTGCACTGCATCTCTCCTTCCGCTCCACCCTGGAACAAGGCTCAGAAACCCCAAGTCTGCGCCCACCTCTATAATGCCCGTGGCTCCCGGCCTTTCCGGCCTCAGCTCGGGATCTTTCCCCGATCACTCCACTACGGCCGAACTCTGCGCGCAGAGCGGTGCCCGCAGACCCCCCCCGGCCTCCACCTCCCTTCCCGGCTCCCCCTCCCCGGGGGCCATGGAGACACCACCAAGGCGAGGGCCGGCGGCTTCCCCCGCGTTGAGGCGAGAGAACGAGCGGCCGCGCAGGGCCCAGCGTCGGAGTGAGGCCCCGGGGCAGCGGAGCGGGGCCCGCGGCGGCCGAGGCGCTCACCCCTGCAGCTGAACCCGGCCGGGTTGTGGTAGTCCAGCGCGGACAGCTTGCGGCGGAACATGGCGGCACCGCCGCGCCACGCCAGGGCCCACGGCCGCGCGGGGAGGAACAACCCAGACCCGCTCGCTGCCCGCCCATTGGCCACGGCCCTCCGAGCGGCAGCCTCTGCAGCCAATCAGAGAGCGCAGGGGACTGC
>JAOEHY010033584.1:6286-23473 GCA_025447955.1 Psilopsiagon aurifrons
CCAGCGAAGAAGGAAATCTTGTCATTGTGATGTACCAACAAAATTCTGTCATTTTAATTCCAGACATGAATCATGAATTCAAGTGATGTCTGTCCATTTTAAAAATTTTAATACAAGTGCTGTTTTTTAGAAAACAAATTTGTGCGCTTTTATGTATTACACGAAACACTAACTTTCACATAGGCTGTTAATCCTGGTTTGTATCTTAATAGAAGTGAAAGGTGGGGGGGTTCGATTTAGCTAAGGACAGTGTTTAAAAAGAAAAAAAAAAAGACCAGAAGATTGCTATTTTACCTAATATTACAGTTTTTCATTTGTGTTTAGGTCCTGACCATATGTGATGGCAGCATATAAGTGGAAAGCTGTATTCAGTAGGCAGCTTTAGGAAGGTAGTATGGCTTTAATGCTAAAGGCCTTGTCAGGTTAGGCCCTTATTCCTTACTGGCAACAGTGTTTATTGGGGTAAAACTCTAAAGGTCAATTATTTACAAAAGTTAAGCTTCTAACATCTTTAAAATTATGCATCAGACCAATATATCTTTCCTGGTTTACAGAGAGGTGGAAGGAGACCTGCACCTTCTGTAATTTGGAAGATCTAAGGAGTTCAAATCCATTTTCTTCCTCTCAGCCCCTTCTTTAAAGATTAGCACACAAAACCTGCAAGTCTCTCTTTACTCTTTATTTTTTAACCCTCTATCCCAAGAAGATTTGAAATTATCTCTCACAACATTAAACCAAAAGTCGAGCAGTGATGTGTAAACGGTTTTTGTGAGGAGTTTTTAATCAAGCCAGCTGAAAACTAACTGCCATGATTCCTGCTGCGAATCTGATAATTTCTATTTTAAGTAAGAAAACTTTTTGCTTCAGCACTGGAAGAACAGTGTTTAGTATTAGTTTAACTCTATGTATTGAAATCCCAGTGATTGAAATGAAAATTCTAATCTTGTGTTTTATCTAAAAACTGAATACTTATTTTAGCATCATCCAGTACCTACTGAAATTTTGGAAAAGATTGTGTATTTAAGTATTGAACATGTCATAGAATCATAGAATGGCTAGAGTGGGAAAGAACTTTAAGATAATCTAGTTCCAAGCCCCGCCCCTTGCCATGGGGGTCTCCTCTAAACTCAGGTGTATCCCTCAAAACAGCAAGGACCTGTTAATGACACAATTAGCCAGGTTGTGTCAGTCACTGATACAATCAAAGTTAAAAATGCAGATTTGGAGGAGACCGTGTCTCAACTTCTGTTTAGGCCTTCATATAATAGACAAATTGAACCAGCCCCCCCCTTTTAAGTGAAAACTGAAAACCACTTTTTCAGCTTATTTTCCAGAAATCTTAAAAAATTAATTAGAAGCCAGCTCCTTGAAGACTTCAATTTTAGAATGCAGGGTAATGCTTATTATTAGTAGGGGTTTTCTTTAACACAAATACTGCATTGAAAACTAAGAAAGCTTGACTGCCATCATGTCTGTAGTTTTAAAAGCTTCATATCTGAAGTTAAAAAAATGCCATAAATTTACATCTCAGCTATTGCTATGTTTCAATTTTGCCTTAAATTCGATGGGATTGTAGAGTTTTTAGAACCCAACAGGCCTTGGTCTAGATCAGTGTATTGAAAGCAAATTGTTCTGCTTAATAAAAACAGGTATTTATTCTGTTCTCCCCTACAGACAACAGATTCTTCATGTTCTCTAGTGTCTCCTGTTTCTCTACTGCCTGTGTTGTGACTGAAGAATAATGCAAAAATGGGTGTTTGTGGCACACAGCGGCACAGAAAGTCCAGTTTTTCTCAGCTAGCAGAGCAGCTGAAGCCAGCCTAGTAAGTTCCAGGTTATGCTAGGCTTTTCTGTAGATACATTCTATTTCTTGCCAAAAAGGTGTGTTCATTAAACAGTGAAGCATTTAAGAAACCATGGCATGGGTCTAATCAGAGTTTTGAATGTATTTAGGTGTTCAATGTTCTCTATGACTTGGTGAGGACAGTACAAAAAGTAAAGCTTAGTAGTCTGATCTTCCAAATACTCTGAAGTGTTTTGGTGCTTGTTAAACATAGGCCTTGTCTATAAAGTAGAAAAAAAGTAATACTGCTTTAACTTGACTGAATAATGAAAGCTATATTAGCTTCTACACTTGAGGAAAATGTTGTATCAATATAAAGGTACTCTTTTATTCCTTTTCCCTGTGGGAATATGTTATATCTGTGTCAACACAAAGGTGGTATATAGCGCTTTTCAAAGTGAGAATTGCAAATATTTAATTGATTTGGAAGAAAAAATGCATTCCCAGGCAAAATACTTCCTGACAGTGCAGAAAATGTGTAAACAAGGCCTTAGTTTAAGGCTGGTCTTACGGACGCATTTTTTGCTGTACATAATGATTGTATTTTTTAAAATCCAAGCTTGTTCTATTGCAAGAAAGTGTGTCTTTGAAATCCTAGTCTGTGTGATTGTAACTGTGCAGTATTCTCGACCTCATTTTCAGTACAAGTGTGGTTCTTCTCAACATGATGCTCAGGCTTTACTGATGTTTATGGTTCTGGAGATGTTGAATTATGTGGCTGTGGGATTCCTGATGGTTCTGCTTCTCTCAAAAGAATGTACAGCAAGTTTTTTGGGCATTTTAAATAAAGGGCAGCTGGCTCTTTATAACTTCTTCATTTGGATACTCATTGCGTGCAGGTGTTGTTCAGTATCAAATTTCCTCAGGAGTGACAAAATGCAGAAACTTCCACGTTCTTTAAGAATTTTCTACAAAAAGGAGTGGCATGCGTGTTCTCCCATTCAAATCAATGGGCAACTCCAATGACTGTAAATGGAAAACGGTTGGAACTCTCCTGTTAGAAGGTATCTTACTCTCCAGGTTTGTATAGCAGGCAACCTAGATGCTCTTCTTTGTGGACCCTCAGTGTATCTTTAGGAACTATTGTTTGGAGTGCCCATTCACATTATGGTGAGATTTGAGACTTGCTGTAGAAGCAAGTATGTGTATGAGCTCTGTTCAAAGGTTAAGTAGTTCTAAATAATCTTTATAGTTTATAGCCTCATGCAAAATATGTATGTCAAAAAGATTCTCCTTCCTGTCATACTCTTATAGCACTGTGGTATAAAACCTCATTTTTGTAGGAATCTAACATCTGCTCACTTTTAAAACATTTTATTGGGGCTGACCATCTTTGGTAAATGTATGTATAGCAAATACTTAGTTTGAACAGTTGAAGATATTCAAGTGAGTTACAGTGTTGAGAAAAGCGGTATGTTGCTGGGTGTGTTGGGTTTGATTTTCTTTTGTGGGTTTTTTTTTTTTAATTTGAGTAGACTAAGGATTTTTTAGTCTGTAATCAAGAATCTCACTGTATTTCCCAAACAAGAATTACTCTGTGTGCGTCTATTCTGACTTCACTGGGGTTGGAACCGAAATTCTTGCCTTTACCACAGATGATCTCAGCCTTCGTGATCTCAATTCTGCGTGTAGTCAGTATCACACTGAAGAAAACGCCCGATGAAACCTGAACTGTTTCCCCGATAAAGGGTTAGAGCAGGCAGATTTACATGGAGAAAGCTTAAGAACAGACATCAAGATTTCCCTGATTTTTTTGAAAAGTATGACTGCTCTAATACACATAAGTTGCTGCTTTACTACTGTTCGTACTGGAGCACAGTGATTCAGTAGATGACATATTGTGCATAAAAGAAACATTAGATGTAAATACTTAATCTGCAACATCTAAAAAGCTTCTAGATCCTGTGTAGAGCACTGCAAATTAGAAGTCAGTTTACCAGAATTTGTAGATTGTTCAAATAAGTCTTAAAGTATTGGAAACAGCTGCTCTGTAATGACTTTGTTTTATTTTGCAAGTCTCTCGGTCTTTTGGACATTTGGGCAAAGGGGAGATTTGATCAAGAATACATAGCTTTGTTTTGATAATCCTCAACAGGGATATTTTTAGTGAGAGGGTGTCTGGCGTGTAACTTTAGCTTTAATGATATAAACTTCTGCAAAGTTCTTTAAGGGAATATTATGAAAAGTACATAGTTAATAGCTCTGATGTTGGGGTAACAAACAGATCCCAGGTGTTGCTCCTGTGTTTGACTGACCATGATTGTAGAAGACATGCTGCGGCAACCAGACTGCTCAGAATGACATTGCCATTTTTTTTCCTTTTGATATAGTCTTCTTGTCCTGCTGTATTATGGACAGCATAATACAGCATAATGCAGCATGGGATGTTTGGAGTTGGTTTTGAGGATGGTTGTGAGGGAACTTCTGGATGAAAAATTAATCTAATTGGAATTTGGGTTTTTTTTGCTCCCCCTTTTTTTTTTTCTTATTTTTTTTAATCTTCCTGCCCCACCCCTCCCCCTTCCCTAGGTATTAATTCCCTGAATTAGGTATTGAAAAAAGGTACAGGTTAGCATTGGCATCAGTATTCCCCTACTAATTTCTCATTTATGGATGTATGCATATAATGCTTTGTTTTTGCAGTGTTACTACTGTTATCCCAGTTTGAACAATTAGGATTAGTACTTACAAATTCAATTACTTTGCTAGAGGTAGAATTGCAGGTAAGGCAGTAAGCACTGAGCTACAATTGAATATTTGCATTTGCTCTGTCACTAGTAGGCAAGATGTTCAGGCGTAGAGCCTGATGTGAATACCTACAAAGAAGTTTTGTTTTAGCTGTTAAAAGTGATCTACCTAGAAGTGTTCCTGAGGAGCATGATGGTTGATACCCTTGTGATAGCAATTGTTCTGAGGGTTGAGGACAGATGAAAAAATGATTTGCTGTTGAATTAACTTGAGTTTATCATTTCCCTGTCTTGCCAAGAGATTGCAAAACTGGTAGGGTTCCTTCCAGCTACGATGTCAGTAGTCCTGACATGGGGGAAGCATTATGCTTTTGTGATGGGAGAGATCATGTAAGTTCCTTGCCATCTCACTGCCTGTAAGTACTTTACTGCATCTGTGACAGAGTTAGAAATTAAAATGAGGGAGCAAGAAGTTTCTGACTTGCAGAGTTGTAACAAGGATGTTTAGCTTAGCCCTATATCAAAGCTATGCCCTGTTCCTGGTTTCCAGCAAAAGCTTTCTATACCTCAGTTTCTCCAACTCTCTCTATTGTTGAAATGTTCATTTCAGTGCAGATGAACTGATTTTGCATGAGCATTTGGCTCGAATTGCAGCATCAAGTAAAGGAAGAAGTTTGTGAGAGGGATTGAGGACACAAGGAAGGATGCCATCACTTATGAGTATGTGAACTTTTTTCCCTCTTAAGACAAACCTACATATTGAAAGCAAGTGTTTGAATGCTAAGTGACTAGGAGAAGTCTTGGTTTAACCAGGCCTTATGCTTAAATCAGAAAGGGTACTTAGAAGCCCTTTAGAGTTAGAAGTATGGTACTTGAATGATTTTAGAGAATTAGCTTTGTAATTTTTCACCAACCTTGGTTTGTTTAAATGTTCTAAGAATGATTTATTGTTGTGCTTGTTATCACTAGATGGAGGATATGTTTAAATATAATTTAATGTTTATATTAGCTTAGTACTGTAAGTATCTCCATGTTGTAGGGATTGATAGACGCGGTAGACATGAAGTGAAGGTCTGTTTACTTACTGAAGGTAAAGAATCAAAAGAGCCAGGATTCTGCTTTCCAGAATTATAATAATGCAAACAAGAATGCTTAATGTGACTTTCTGAGTTTACAGATGAGTTCTTGTTGTTCAAGATAATAGACAGCCATTTAGATAGGACATGATTGCCCCTTCTCTTCGCTGCTGTGTAACTAGCTGTGCCACTGCATTTTTTTGCCTGTAGTGAGAAGAAAAACCTGTGTGACCTTTCTGCTGCCATGAGTGCTTGTCAGACTGGGTTGGCTTCATGACTTTGCTCACTTGGAGCTCTGGCATTCTTCCTCTTGTAGGCTACGTGGGGGGGAGGAGGACTTCACATGATGCAATGATAATGAAGTGATTGCTTATCAAAACCCTGGGATGGAAGGCTAGCTCTCTCAGTTGACATTACAGCATGCTCCTGTGGCTAACATATAGCACACTCAGAGGATGACAGTTTGGCATGTTGAGACAGAATTATGCACATGCATTGTGCCCACTCTTGCTAGTCCAGAAAGGTAGTTGAAAGATAATTTTAGAGGTTGAAACAGTGAATCCTTTTGTGTTTCTTGCAAAAAATGTCACTTCCGTTTAAGTTCCTCTACTGGACCTTAGTTTCTTCCCCTTGCACAGCACCCCTAATACAGCAACAAAGTCTACTTCTTCAGACTCTTGTGAATCATCAGAAACTAAATGTATGTTCAGTATTTTCCACATGTGTAACAAATGTAAGTTTGGGGTGTTACTGTACATACCTGTCCATGATGGTGTATTAAACAATGTACCTCTTGTGTATTTTTATGAAACTGATATAAGGGATCAAGAAGTAGCAGCATAGGGCTGGTAAAATACTGGCTAGGTAGGGCAGGAATCTGCAGTGGAGGACTATGTTTGGGGTTATGCTGTGAAACTTGAAGTAGGACACACATTCCTAGGTTATCTGAACACCAGACATGATTTGCATGGAAGGGTAGGAAGCAGGATGTCTTGCTGAGGGCAGGGGGAGTTCAGGAGAAGATGGGTTGAATTTTTCTGTTTCAGGTACAAAGAACATTGTTTTGTGCATATCTGTTATGGATTTAGGTTTGGGTGTTGTGTTTTTTTTTGTCCCCTTTATGGTGCTAAGCAGATTCGAAAGTGTGAAGAAAGCTTACGCAATTAGTGTGTTATCCACCAAGGATGGTTTAGATGATGTGTGTTTATACTGAGTTTGATAGCTTCCCTACACCACTAATCGCCAAAAATCTTTTTTAAACTGTGTGGAACTTTGTGATGATGATGGTTACAACATGACTCAATGTGGTTGGGAGTCATATGTATTTAAGAATGAGATTAGTGATAATTTCATTCCTTGAATGAACTACTGTAATATTACATACCTCAATTTAGTATAGTGAGTTTGCTGCCAAGTTCACTTGATGATTAACAAAGTTAACATGAAAGCATGCTAACAAAGTACTTGAGCAATTAAGAGATCTTGATTTCTCTTCTTTTTGGAATACTCTGCCGTGTTCCAGATTGGCTATTTTCTGCTGGGTTTCTTGTTTCAAATGTTGCGTTTCCTTTAGTGTGGGATTTGGTTTCTCTTGTTGATGGATCTCTACTTTTTTCCTTTAATTAAAGGAAAAAATAGAGGAGATTCACATTTGAATTGCTGTATAGCACAAGCTGCCTGGATTCCAAAAATACATGCCATGTACTCTACATATTTTTGCAATAAAAAGAAGTTTAAGGAGAACACTGTATGTCTAAGGTATTTCCCAGGTCTGGACTTAGCGAAACAGCTTGAAAAGGCTTATTACCAAAGAACTAGGTCAGCCTGGAAGCGAATTGGAGTGTTCACAGATACTTGTTCACTTACAACATAACTATAATTTGACCTCTGTAGTGAGAGTGAAAGTTACAGATACATGAACATAAATATCTACACATATATATATGAAGTTGTATATGATATCCTCAATTTGGGAAACATCCACATTTTTGTACTGTTAGCACAAAAAATGAGCAATTGGGTGCTTACACTCACTGAGTGTCAGACCAGTAGTGTAGAAACTTAGGGATTTATTTAGCCAACTGTGAGCACCTGAAAAGAGTTTTCTTGATTATTTTCAAGCATTTTTGATTTGGCACAAATTAATGTTCAGCATTGCTAAATCACTGTGGTTTTTAAACGTGTGCAGCCTTTTACCAGATGTAGGGATAGCAACCTGTCAAACTTGTCTGAATTGTTTGTGGTCAGAGCTGTCTCTGAATAAAACTTCTGCCTTGTGTCTTTCCTCTGTATTTCTTATGCTAAAGAGATGAAAACCAAACCTGTCAACTGAAATACTGAGAAGTTCAAGGATAGATATTCTTGGATTCTTTATGGACTTTATGATAGATTGGAATTGCTCAGTGTGCATTGTTGCAGCTTGTTTCAGGTGTTTATGAGACACTGATGTCCTTCATTATCACTCAGGGTTTTTCAGTGCTTAGAGTAGTTAACAGAAATTAATTGATGGGTAACTGGAGTTCATTTGGCAAGCGTGTTTATGCATACTAACACAAAGACATAAACTGTATTATTCCAGGATGTAAACAAAATCTAAACAAATGTGTTTGGTATCCTAATTGCTTACAATAGAATTTTTTAATATAACTTCATAACCAAAGTTGCGTTTGTATACTGACTTCTGCTGTTACGAAGCTGGAGTCAACTTGTTTTCTGATTCTGCAAATGTATGTATGCTGAATTGCTTGTTCTTTTGTAATCCTATTGAAATCAGAGCCTTATTTAAGCAAACGGGAGCACAATTTAACCCTAGTCTGCATTTTAAATATTTCACATGCACCTAGTAGTGTGATCTTTGTCCTTTTTAAAACTTGCGATTTCATTTGAAAAACAGCAACAACAAAAGAGAAACAACAAAACCCCTTCCCCTGCACCTTTAGTTGGACTTTTCAGATGGGGAAAAAAAAAAAAGAAAAGAAAAAGAGAAAGGCATAGTTAGAAAACTAGACAGAGAAGCACCTTCTGTTCTTTTCAGAGATGGGTCCTGCCCTGTGTGTGCTCTCCTGTGCAAAAAGCAGTCCCCTGCAATGCTCTTTCCCTATGGCTACCTAGTTTTCCAGGACCCACTCAGACTCTCCTGTTTCAGATGCTCCTAGGGCTGGTTGGAGCATGCCTTGGTTACGTGTAGGGGTTATCTGCTTTGTGCATGCTGGTAAAGGATTCCCTTCTACTGGGTAATTACTCTGCAGTAGTTCACCAGACACTTGAGGAAGCAGGGATGTCTGTTGCCTTGATCTTTTTGTGTGCCCTGAATCAGGCATGCTGCAATGCCTTGTGGTGCCCTGTGGGATGGGCAGTGTTGCAGCTGGAGCGGTTGTGGTAAATGTCCATGATCCCTCTGAGCAAGTACTATTTTTGCATCCCAGGCGTTCTTCTCTGCAGCTGCTCGGTGCTGTATCAAAAGAGCATAAGTTAGATGAAGCCATCACTTATTTTTTTATTTTGCAGCGGATGCCAAGAACTACATAAGCTCCTGAACTATGTCAGAACTGGAGGGAGAACAAAGGTGCCCTGAGCTTGCCTTTCCCTCCTGGTCTTCTGTCTTTCCTGTGTTCAGAAACTGAACTTTGTGAGCCTTGGAGTCTGTGGGTCACTGCAGGAGTGTATGCTCCACATATTATGAAAACATGCATATTCCAAAACACAGTAAAAAATGCAGTTCTGTACTTCAGGAAGCAAGACTTCTGCATTGCTTTGGTGTAAGTACTATACTGTACAAGCTTAGAAAAGAGAAGTATTAGTCTTTTGAGTGGCTCCACCCTCCACTCTCTGAAGGAAAATGGAAATATTTCTCTCTCATATCCAAAGGTTGGATGTAGAACACATGATTTGAGGAGGCTCGAAATTGAATAAATTTTAAATGTTAGTTTTTATTCACTTGAAACTGGGTCAATTTCAAATCAATCTTTTGGAAAGATTAAATACAGTTACTTAAAAAGGGTTTTGGATGATCAATCATAGTGCTTGTCAAATTAACAGAAAGGGTTGATTCAGTGGAGTGTAGAAAAAAAGGTATATTTTACTCATGCATTATGGTGGTGTAGCAGGTAACAGGATACACTCTGAGTTGTGGCTCCAGCTTTCAAGGGTAGGTATTAGAGTCTAATAACTATCCATAGGGAATAAGAAAATATTTTTTTAAACGCTCAGAAAAGACTCAGTCTAAACACCAGTGATTGCAGGACTCAGAGAAGATTATGATAATTTGTTTTAATTACCAATGCAAAACAGGTTATATATCTGTGCTTCACCATCTTGTGGAAAATCTAACATTCAAAATGTAGCATAATGAGATTTTGATTTATGCAAACTCTCTGGATGACAGTATGCCAGTCTCCTGTTTTGCTGCCCATAAGGTTGCAGTGATAGGAAGTTTATGTTTCGCTGACGGCTGGTTCCTGGCAAGACTTGTCTGATGAGGCTGAAATAAACTTTTGACTGATGGGATGGTGCTTGGGCCTGCTACTGTAGCTTTGCAGGGCCCTAACAACACCATAGGGAAAGGAACAGGTTTGTCAGCAGGCAGTGGGGTGTCCCCCTCCAGAAAACCTGTCACGTGGTGATTAGAGCCTTTCCTTGGGGAGGTGATCATCTTGTGGGATTCTGGTCTCTCCAGCAAGTGTTCTGTACGGTGAGCTTCACACAGGCGTCAGTTCAGCTTGTGTCCAGCAGAAACTTGTGAGGCTGAAGAGCAAAGAATGATGGAGCCTCAACCTGTTCACAGCGCCAGAAGCCCATTTCTCTGTGTTTGCCTGGCGTTGCTACAGAAGCTGTGCTTTGCTCATCTTTTCTTTGGTAGGTGATTTTGCCCGCTCCCTTCGTAGCTGTAGAAGAAAAATGTTTGCAGATCTCAGCATTCTTCACTGTTCTCAGCTTCCTCATCTCTTCCCTTTTACACACACATACTTCTGCTTCCTCCTGTTCTACTCCAACAGGAAAAAAAAAAGTAGTAGTTAAACTCATATTTGGGGTGCTGAGTAGAAAGCACATGATACTGTATCTGAATTTGGAGCGAGTGGATGCTCTGTTCAACTGCAGCCACCCTCTCAGCTGCAGCCACCCTCAGTTCCCCATTGCATGCCGCATGAAGATGGGTGGCTGCAGAAGTGATTATTCTGCACTGCCCGATGCCTCCAGCACCTGTGGGCAGAGAGTCATCTTATTCCTTGGCATAATGCAAAATGCAGTGGACACTGCAGCACGAAATGACTAGCTCAAGAGGTTTACACAAAGGTTATAAATAATTTAAATTTGCAATCATGGGTTATTCCAGACACTGCTACTTTCACTGGGTGTAGAACTGGCAGCATGGGACAGAATATCTGCCTTAATTTGAAAAATAATCTACCTTGTGAATTGAAATGCCCTCATTCTGAGCATGGTGTGGAACATACAGTCTTCAAGCTCTGAGCAAAGTAACTGAACTTGCAGTCTCTAATTTTAAGCAGTAAATGCTGATTAATGTTCAGAGTTTAAGAGTTTTTAAAGTAAAATGGTTTGTTTTAGTTAAAAGTAGCCACCATGCTACTGACGTCCCTTTATCTGTTAAATTATCTATTGAATTATTTGGAACATAATGCTGAATAAATTGATAGATTTCTTGTTTATGGACTACTGATTTCTACTATAATGATTAGGCATCTTAAATACATGCATCTTCCATGGTTTTAGGAAAGTCTGAGGTAACAAAAGTAATGCTGTGTCTCCATCCTTAGGGATCATTTTGCAAGCAGGTTTTTCAGAAGGTGGTATTTTTGGCCGTATGTTTATAGCATCTTCTGGATCTGTATGTTCATCAGGCCCCACATCTGAGTGGGAGGTGTACATGCTTTCACACAGCGGTGCTGTTTGTAGAACTGTTATAAAGTGACAGTGTCAGGAGATGTTGGTAGTTAATGGTTCTTGGTATGAGATCTCATGGACAACAAATCCATGCTCTTCAGCAAGCTGGTGTTGCAGGAAGTGCCTGATGGAACCCAACTCTCACTTTCCTCCTATCCACACACTGGGATCATGTGATGCTTTATATATAAATATACATAGATATATATGTATATAAAAATATAAAACTACTGATGTACTTGTGGGAGGACATGGGCATCATGTGGCCCGGGGTGGCTGGGTAACCTCAGAAAGCCAGGCCACCCTGGGTTCTGGGTCCGCACAGCAGCCGTTGGCTCTGGGCCGGGACCCCAGCATGTGCTCATGGCAGAGGCAGTGAGCCTGTGGAAGGGCCTTATGGAGCAGCTGTTTTCTGAAGATTTGCAGCTGCGTAATTCAAGCTTGGGAGTTAGAGTAATTGACTTTGGAAAAGAAAATCATTGTGTGCATTAGAGCCTTTTTCTCAGCCATACTAATTTCCCAATGTTTTAGGAATTGGCATTTATGTTTCTCCATAACAGGGTAAAACAAAACTGGCTGGCATTTCAAACATTTCAAAGACTGTTTGTGAAAAATCTGAGAGTAAACATACTTTTCTTTTTTCCATTTTTTTTTTTTTTTTTTTTTTTTTTTAGCTTAGATCACTGTGTGCTTCACGTTGTGTTTGAACTGACAAATTCCAGGTTTGATTCCTGAAGGGGACTAAGTGCTTCAACTCCTGCCATTAGCCCGTCACCTCCCACATCAGCCATGGCTATCAGCAGATAATAGTCCTGGGCACAGGGGAAGAGTTTCAGGAGGAACATGATGTTTTTTCAGCTGAAAAGTGCCAGTGAGGGCATTAGTCTATATTGATTAAGGTTTTTCTTGTTGCCAGTGCTTATTTTTATTACCTACATTTTCCTTTTGTGACTAGCCTAAATGGAATCAGTGCTACTGCCTAAAGTGTGCGGCAATCAGGATTTGAGATATAGATCTTTATGATGCTGAAAAAAAAAATGTAAGGAACTAACTTATAAAGACAAAAATCCATGCCATTGTTCACAAGGACAGTAAGCACGAAGTCAAAAGCCTTCTTGTATATTATACAGCTAGCTACCTTGTAAACAAATTTAATTCCTTTTTATACCATTTAGCACTATTATCACAAGTATAGCTGATACTTGTGACTGGAGATCAACTATTACATGTTTAGATAAGTCATTAACACAAATAAGTCATAATTGATTTAAGGAGAAGAAAACCAACTCCTAGCTTTAATTTCTTTAAACAGCTCTTCACAATAACTGATGTCTCCATGGGTGTTCATTGATACTTAACATGCATGGAGCTGTTTTTCTGATTTGGGGGGGTGTGTAATAAAAATGGTAATTCATTCTTTCCATGTTTGCTCTTGACAGACATGGCCTTTTACCTGTGCTGGTGCTGCCTACCCCCTCTGTGCTGGAGAAGGCACATAGCTCCCTGCTTGGGAAAAGAGTGAAACAGGTCATGGGGGAGAGGACAGGAATTTAGAAAAGGGGAATAGAAGTTCTTAAGACAAAACCAGGGTGGTACGAAACTTCAGATCTACTTTTTTTATTTACACTTAGTTTCCACAGAATGGAGTGGAAGATATTTTGTGTTCAGGATGTGTCTTAAATTTCACTTAGAAATCTCAGATACAGTATTTCTTTATTTCATGCTATGTAAGAAGAAATAGTATGGGTTTTCTTCCACTGGTTTATCAATATATTAGTAAATAGATACATTTATTAATCTGAAAAAGTATTAACTCTATATACTTACTTATTTGAAAGTGTTTTTTTTTTTCCATGACCGACCAGAATGGAATCATTCCCTCAAGAAATTTAGCGTTACCTGCTTTTGCCTTTCCTGTGCTGACCCGTCAGGAATGCGGGTTTAGTGTGCTGCTGCTGCCTGGAGCTGCTGTGTTCAGTGCTGCAGGGCTGCCCACCACTGTCTGCTGAAAATGGGGGACTCAATCACAGGGAATTTCGATTTCTGATCTGGAAAGAAACCAGCTTTTTCAATAGGTAAATAACACATGGAATCTTCTTTCATCTACTTGTGAAATCAGTTCTGTGGGTTTCTGAATAGATGGTGAAATGCAGTATTTGAGTATTGACTTTGAGTGCTACAAATAAGATTGTAATTTGATTTTTTAATAGAACTGGAGTCGAGCTGTTGGTGATGGGAAACCAGTTGAGGGACTCCCTCAAACTTGAAAGAAATTCCTTTTTATGGTTTATTCTTGGTGTTTACTTTGACCACTTGCATTTGACCATAGTTTACTTTTGTCAAGCATACTTGTCTGGGATTAAGGCCAGGAAATGAAGATACCAGCATAAACCAGCCCTTTCTGCTCTACTCCAGCTTCTGGTGATTTGTTTGATTAAAGACTGGGACAATCACAGGCCTGTGTACTCAACAAGCTCCAGTACAGGAATTTCACCATGTCGCCAGAGCACCTTTTATTGGCTTCAAGTCTCCTAACAACTGTTTCTATCCTGTTTACTTTTCTTAACAGTAATGATGACAACAATCTCAGTTCTTCAGAATTTTTAAGGCCTTTAAAAATTTGCCTAACAAATTTTGTAGTACAAGGTCCTCATTTGCCATTTCCTTTCTACTCTACGTGAAGGTTCCCTAAGGAGTGTGAAAAATCCTCCACCCTTCAACAGCAGAAAGGGTCAGCACCCTCTCTGCTGGTTGTGTCTGTATCAGGGTAGATGGCAAACATTTTCAAGGCACCTCTTTCAAGAAAAGTATGTAACAAGGAAGTCTCATCTCCTGTCACACCTTCTAGTGCCTAACTGCCTCCAAAACCCTAGCTGGAGCCCAGCAGCTATCCCAAGGGTTCACCTCCAAGCTCTCCACCCCTGGTGCATCTGGGGGAGTAACACACCTAGCAGCCATGTGTAATCAGCTAATTTTTATCTATTTACAGGGTTTTCAACTGTATAAATCAATATTTTAAATACTTGGAAATATTTTGTGTGTTGTGGGTTTTGCGGTTTTTTGTGTGTTTTGGTTTTTGTTTGGGGTTTTTTTAGTGTAATTATTTAGTAGTAATTAGTTTTATTTTGTGTGGTGTTCTTTTCTGAGGTAACACCTAACTGCACTGTCCCTCACTTCTATACCAATAGTACAGAAATCTCTAGCCAGACTTTCTGTTGTGCAGTACAGTCCTCTGCTACCCTGATTCAGGGAATGGTTTTCTCTCTGCATAGAATTTGCAGGTTTTGACACGGGTGGTTTCTTTCACACATGGCTGGGCAGGCAATTTATGTGCTGATCACCATAGAAACCTGCAGATACCTCACTTGGTCAAACCATTTCCATGTTGTATCAGTGAGCTGGCATCAGAAAATGCAAATAAGGGATTGAGAGAGGACTGGTGAAACTGTTGCCTTTTTTCTTTATGTTTACCAGTGTTAATCTATATTTTAAGCTGCCCATACCCCTTTTCTGTGTCAAACTCAGCCTCTCTCCTTAGTAATCTTTCTTTCTCAGGTTGCACCAGTTGTCTGAGAGGTTGCTGCTGTCCCTGCTATCTGCCCAGGACAAGGCTTTTGTTATAGACTTTATTCAAGCCATAGAAGTTGTTTGGTCATTCTCAGATCCGTTCAGACCTCCTGGGCAGCAGGATCTTTCCCTGTGCCTAGATCTGTCCTGGATCCACCAGCTCATCTCCTGCATGGTGGGGCTGGTGAATTTGGTAGTTTAGCTGATACATAAATTGGCTGCATAGAATTGCAGGTGATTTTGTTATTGAACAGTACCTTTTAATGCTGTGTCATTTATAGTTAAAGCAATGAATGGTCCTTGGGAATACTGGAAAAGGGGTTGATTTTCTTAAAAAATGGAGAAGCAAGGGAAGGCTGATTTACACTTATATAGAGTGGATAATAATCAAAGTGTTTGCTATTGCAGCTGGCCTGCAAATTAACCCTGAGAATTTTTTTAATTGCAGCTGGACCGGGATGCTCTGTGCTTCCCACAGCAGCAGGAGTTGTGTTAAATTTGAGATGTGAGCATGACTGTTCCAGACAGGAGGCAGCTGATGTCAATAAAGTGCTGCTTCTATAAGGGAAAAAACAGAAAGGTACAAAAGGAGGAGAAGGGGTTTGGCCTAGAGTACAGAAATGCCAGAAGGCATGAGGCAGTCTTCATTATTAAGGAGTCTGTCCAGCAGTTTTTAATCACATGCACACAAAACTAACAACCAAACTAAGAAGACCAGGAGAGATTGCAGTTCTGCTGGGTTTCTGGGCTGAACTGCAGTATGGCCTGGGATGTTGCATTTACACAAGCTCAGGATCTCACCTCCTCTATGTACTAAAGTCAGTTTTAGGTCCACAAAAATTTCCCTGAGTTTTTAGACATACTGGTGTTCAAAGTACTGTCCTTAGCGCAGGGCTGCTGAAGCTGTGGACCTCTCCCAGGACGGGCAGCAAGCTTCTGCAGTGCCAATCTTTCTTAGTTCTTTGCAGTCCTAGTCTTTCTTAGTTCTTTGGCTTTTGGGTACCAGTTTGTCCTAATCAGGACTCCTCGTTTTGAGGATTTTTCCCTATTTATAAAGGTGCCAAACTGCTTGGAGCTAACTATAATCTCTTGAAAACTGCGGAGAAAGGAAAAATTAGTTTACCAGAAAATGGTGATTGCTTGTGTAAATGGGTAGCTACTGAGTGAGGCCAGTGTGCCAGGGAAGAGAGGGTGTGTGGAGGTGAGAGAATCGAATTATAACATGTTATGGGTATTTCAGAGGGCATAATAACTTACTTTTCTTTCCATAATATTGCCATTTGTGTTCAGCTGTAGAAACTGTAAAAATACTCAATGAAGTACTCTTTTCATAGAGTATTTAAAATTATGGTGGCCACTTTAGTCTCATGTGCAATGACCACAGTATGATGTGAAAGGAGGAGTACTAGTTTGACTACTAGGATAAACGTCTCATCCAAACCCACAAATGGGTGCATCTGATGGGAGCAGTTCATGTGTGAGAATAACTGGGGCATATTTTGCAAATACCGGATGGACTAGGTTTTAGTGTAACCAGAGGAGACCTGGTATAAGAAAGGTTCTTTTAACTTCTCTTTTGGATGCAGGGGTATGAAAAAGGACCAAAACTGTTCCACAGTCTGAGCTGAATATACTGAGCAGTTTGCAGGGGCGGGAGAGGACACAGGCGAAATGATCGAAGGCATTTTGTTTCATGTTTTCGAAAGCAAGTTTCATCTAGGAAGTGCTAAAAATATTTTAAGACATCTTTTAAAATTCATTAAAATTAAATTTGACGGCTAGAACAAAAAGCAAAATAATTCTTTTTTTTTTATCTAATGGGCCATTTTTTTACTGGCTGAGCAGCCTTAGATTGGAACCATTTCTTCTTCTCTGTAGTTTGAATTTTTTATGTTGCTTTTTTTGATTTTAGCCTCCAGTAGAGAAGAGCGCAATGTTCACAACGCAATGTTGTGATCTTTTTAGGACATATGATTCCTTTCCCATGAATTCAATAATAGTAAAGTGTTTCATAGTATTTTTCTGTTTTGTATACGATAGAATCATAGAATAGTTAGGGTTGGAAAGGACCTTAAGATCATCGAGTTCCAACCCCCCTGCCATGGGCAGGGAC
>JAOEHY010033585.1:0-30054 GCA_025447955.1 Psilopsiagon aurifrons
GTTGAGGACACCAGAACTGCACACAGTACTCCAAGTGAGGTCTCACAAGAGCAGAGTAGAGGAGCAGGATCACCTCCTTCGACCTGCTGGTCACACTGCTTTTGATGCAGCCCAGGATACGGTTGGCTTTCTGGGCTGCGAGTGCAGAAAATGTTCATTTTCTCATTGACCAACACCCCCAAGTTCTTCTCCACTGGGCTGCTCTGAATCTCTTCTGTGCCCAACCTGTATCTGTGCCTGGGATTGCACCTACACAGGTGTAGGACCTTGTGAGGTGTAGGTCTTGGGGGGGGGGGAATAAAAAAAATTGGTGGAAAAAATTATTTATTAAATAATTGATTTGTTCATCGTCTAGGATTTGTTCTTTGTTTACTATGTCTTTTGTTATTTCATACATATTTGGAATAGTTTGAGAGGCTGCAATTTTTTTTAATGAAATGACTGATTACATGCAGGGAAATCTTCAGTCTTTGGAGGAAATGAGAATGGGCAAATATTCAAACATGTTCTATGCAAATCCTCTTAAAAAGGCAAAGTCGACAACAGAGTGGGTGAATTAGAAGCTTTGCATTTACTTCAGACACAGAAAGCAGAAAGTGGAAACTAAATTAGCATAATAAGAACAGTCATGAAAACTATGGTGAATATGAGAGTGGAAAGGCCTCTGTGGTACATAATAGGGTGTACTTACAAAGAAACATCAAGAATGATGATGATTTGCTTGTAAATACATCACCTTTTCTCAGGGACACCAAAACAATTGGCCTCTTCCTTGCAGAGCAGGAGAAACTACTAACAGTGTGCCAAGAAAGTAGATTCCTGTTTATCACCATTTTAGCACTAATATTTGCCAACAAGTTAAGCTGCAAGTTTGTGACCAGCAATAAGCATGTGATGCCTCAGCTTAAAATACTGGGGGGGGGAGGCATGTAAAATATTTGGAAATAACTGGGTGCAAACTAGTTAAGAAACTTAAATAATCATCTGAAATTATGTTAAACCCACTAACAGCTGTTTTGGAATATTCATGAACAACTTTTTTCTAGCTATGATTTAGGAAAAATGTTCCTGGAATATTGAAAATTGACAAATCTTGGAAAGGATAAAATGGATTGATTACAGTTGAAGTTCTGGAAAAAATAAATATCCAGGAGGATATATCAGACAACAGATTTGACAAGAAAAATTGCATTTGTATCATAGCAGGAATTTACATGAATGAAGTGGTGGTTTCTGTATCTTGATGCATATTTTTTTATTTTTTTTTAGAAAGAATTTCATATACTGTTCTAGTAAGCTTTTCAGTAAAATGTGTTGAAACTAGCTCATGAACTGTTACTGAAGTGAATTTTATGTGGTGCTACTCTTCATCTGGTTTTCTCTGAAATTTTTGTTTATTGTCTAGGTGATGCAGTATAGAGATGCTTCAGGTATGTTGGAAAACAGAACTGAAATTCTGTATCCAGTCCTGGAAGTGGCTTAGAGGCTAGAACAGGGGTTTTTGATTGTCTTTTTTTTTTTATCTAAGGATTATGTCTGTAAGTCTGAAATCTCCATGCACCTGAAAAATTTAGTGAATGCATCTTTTTCAGTACCTTGTTAGAAATAAGATAAAGGTTGTATTCTGAAGGGAGGTGAAAGAGGCAAGGCAAATCACTTGATATCTTGTAGTTAGTGAAAAAAGTTACTTTCTTACTTATTCTGCATCAATCACAACTTGCGATGAAATCCTAAGTTTACAGGAACCTGAAGCTTGCCTAGTGCTGCCTCATGTCATGTCACCGACTCGATGTGTAGTGAACTAGACCTGGGTCAGCAAGGAAGTTACTGACCTCTCTCGAATGTTTTCTTTGGGGGTGATGTTACTTGTGGATCTTCTGTCAAATGTAAATTACACATTTTCTTTATAGCTATAGTGCTCTCTTGCTTAACTTGAAAAATGTGTGAGAGGGCTGAGAAAACCTCTGCCTTCAAAAACATGTAGCCAAGATTTTTTAAAATGTAAAAACATAACTTTATTTTAGAGATATATGGAGAAAAGAGTGACCGCTATTTCCCATTTTTCAGCAAAGACGTAACAAGTTTAATGCCAAAGTGCTATTTTCTGTTTCAGCTACATACTGTCATTGTTTCTGTTAGCTGATGTGTTTTCTAAATTACAGAAGTGACATTGAGTAGTAGTTTTCAAAACAAATACAGATGTTGTGATGTGGTCCTTATTTTTTATACATTAATTTTTAGTTAAGTTATTATTCTGGATTATGGCTGCAGAGCTTTTCATAACTTATACAAAAGAGTGTGGTTTGTTGCTGTACATTTTTTGAGCTTCTCCTGAGGTTTTTAAGAGAAAATACAGAATCGCAAACTTTATGTTGACAATTCATCTAGCTGCACAAACGAGAAACATTTTCAAATGGATGTATTCTGTTGTAAAGCAAGACCATTTCATTCTTTAAGCCCAATGTACTCATGAAGCCCAGACTGTAAATGTAACCCTTCTGTTAATACACAACTGTGTGGCTCGTGTTAAAATTTTCTGCGCTTATGCCTAGTGCTAGTAGAAGTATGCTTAATTGTGAAAGTACAGATCAGAACTTGTTCCCCTCTTCAAGGAACTGATAGCTGAAAAGTATTTTAAATCCATATTACCCAATGGTATTTAGATAAAAAGAGGTATTTCTTTCTAGTAGTTGTTTAAAATGAGTAGTTTTAAAGTTGGGAGGGAATGATACATAAAAATTTTCCTTGCTAATCTTCGACGATATGAATTTAACTTGCTGCCCACAAGAGGGTGCTGTCTGCTAGCAGCATGAAATGCAAAAGGAAACTCGCGGCGGTATTGTAGTTTAAGGTTGAATTACTGTGTTTAGAATCCAAATTGCTTTAACATATAGCTACTGTTATTTGTATTCCTTTGTATTCACAACATATTGGGAAAAAGTCTTAAAGTGATGTAATTATTTTGTGCTATGACAACTCTTGTTTTCTACTTTGCACTCGCAAATTTCAGATTATGAGAGGCAAACACTGGTTTGTGTGGTCACAGACTGGACATGTGAAGGAAATGATTCTCCAGGGGGTAATCAGGCCTGGAGAAGCAGAGAAGCTAAGATTTTATGTATTGCAGCTTCAGGTTAGACTGCACCAAGCTTGATACTGAGATATTTAGCTCTTGAGTAGAATCACCGCTGTAGAAAAAAATATACATATACCTAAAGGAGGGTATTCCTAGCAAGATAGCAGGTCAGCTCCCTGCTTGAGTAATTTTTGCTATAACTCTGGGTATTTTCTGTACCATCTAAATTTTGTTTAATAAAATAAAAATTTTAAGAATAAAAATTTCTTCTTTCTGCCCCATACTCTATTCACCTCTTTTTGCCACTGTTATCTTAACAGGTGGTAAAGGACACACTAATTTCCTGCGGGGTGGTTTTTTTTTTTCCTTTTGAAGGTATTGGAACGGGTGGAGAGAAGACTTCAGGATATAGAGCAAGAAATGCGTACTAAAAGACAGCTTGTAGAAAAGCACCAGGACCAACTGGGACATATGTCTCTTCAATTGCAAGAGGTATGCAAATGAAAGCTTCCTGTGTATTCAGGTGTAAGTTAGAGACTTGCTGCATTTGTGAGCCTGTACCTGTCAAACTGGTAGAAGTGCTCATATCTTTGACACTTAATTTTAAACTGGATCCATCCAGCTCGGCTTGTTTTAGCAACCAGATGATAGCAAGTACAGTCTGTGTTCTTCATGATACTGTCTTGTCTAGGTTTAGATCTTTTTTGTAACTGTCACAAACATTCTTTAAAAGAACCCACGCCTCATGCCTTTCCCAAACTCCAAACAAGCAAAAGCAAGTAATTAGCTGGGTTTTCTCAATTAAAACATTTTGCTTTCTAAAATATGAACTTTACTTGCAGGGAGCAGTTTATTTTATTTTATCTCAACCAGCAATCAAATGCACTGCAGTGGCCAGACAGCTTTTCATTACTTTTGAAACAGTTTCATTCAACAGTATCTGATGAACCATAAAATATTGTTTAGGAGACAAATACATATGCTTATATTATGAAATAAAATTGGAGACAGCTAGTAGCTTTTTTTCTGCTTGCTTTTGAAAATGTATGAAAAATGCATCTCTGTTTGTGATGTTACTGCTATTTGGAAAATCTGTATCTTAACAAAGAGTTACTTTTTATTTTGCCTCCATTAAGATATGGTTTGCAGTGTTATCTCTATGCAACAGAGTTAAGAAGAAATGTGCAATTCCTTGCTTTTTACTTTTAATACTAGCAATGGCATGCATACTTTTTGGAAGACGGTTGTCTTACACTGTGCAGTGATATTGAGGAACTTCAATTTAGACTGACGTCTTTGTTTCATGTAATGCTAGAGGCTACAGTGCGGTCATATTTAAGAAGATAAGATGCTCTTTTGATACATATAAAAAGCAATGTTTATTGAAATGCTCGTAGTGCTTCTGCTAGTATTTCAGAAAGAGTTACTGTTTCATTTTCTCTGTATTAATGTACCAGTGAGTGAAAAGAACTAGAGTGCTTTATTACAGTTTTCGTTACTCTTTAACATGCCTTCATCCTTTTCTAGATTCTTTGTTTGTACCTTCCATCTGGTAGAGAGCTGCTTAATGAAATGAGTTGATGTCATGTTGTAGTGTTATCTGCAGACTGGAACAATTTTTTTTTTTAAGTGGATAACGACTTTATCTGTAACGATACAGTGACACCACAATGTTTTCCTTTAAAACGCGTTTGGATTCACTCAATTGAATTCGAGGTTTTTTTCAAAGACTTTCATATGATTTGCTATGTGATCATGAGCCCTTGAGATGGATACCTTTTCTCCAAGAAGCTCATCTTTTAAATTTAATACCTAATGAATATGAAATACTAAGTACATTCCCAACATTTCATTCCCCTAAGCTGTCCAGGTGTAGATTAAGATGTTTTAATCTTTTCTTCTGAAAGTTCTGTTTTGTTCTGTGCACATACTAGTTAATTATATTTCCTGAGGAGCCCCTAGATTTCTATTTAAAGTATTTTTTTGACACCACTGTTCAAAACATAGTTTTCTCAGTTTGTGAGAAATCTCAACATCTATTAGTCTCCTTGATAAACTTTTACTCACTGGAGTTTGGCCAAGTCAAGGTTCAGAGCTAATCCTGGCTGAAACAGTCTTTTTCCAGACACCATAAATTCATAGCTGGCGCTACATGGAAGAAATGTATGTACTGAGGAATGTATCGAGAAGTAGTCTTTATAAGATATGAATGTTCTTAGGACATGGTGTGTGTGTGTGTCTGTAGCTTAAGTTGTTATATGTTAGAAAGAATGTTCTTGAGTTGTTTTTGTGTGCTTCATAGACCCTAGTTAGAATAAAGTAAATAAATATTTTGCTTCAATTGTTCTTTGGATAAAGCATGCTTCTACATAATTTTTAAGTGCTTTTTAGTTTGTTATTCTGTTTCCTGTACTTTATTATTTGAATTTTGATTTAAATGGGCGCCTAGTCTGTCAGCAGCCTCAGTCTTCTGTTGATCATTGTATCAATGTAATGTTCTATTAACCTTGTTTACTATCCTGTGTTATTTCTCCAAGATGCTTCTTTGAGTATCATGACTGGAAGGGAGGCTAGGGTTTGAACTGAGTTCTGAGTTCTGTCATTTAATATGGCCTGAATGATTTACAAAGAAATGATATTTAAATTTTGTGGCTATTTGAGACAACTTTTTTATTAGTTTGCCTGTTAATACATTTCAAACCATGCAAAGTTAAATTTGACTTTTTGTTTTAATCAGTAATTGCTTTAATTAAGAAATTTTGTGTGTTTTAAATATTAATAGTTACTATTGTTAAGGAAAGTGCAGTGCCCATAACTGACCACTACCTGTCAGTATTTTACTATCTTATGAGAATGATTTTCCTAAACCTCTGTTGTCAAATTATATGTTTTCAGGTTCTAACTGAGCCTGAGGATATATATGCTTGTCTTTCTCGTGTCCGTCTTGTCTTTGTCTGTCTTTTTTATGATGTGCAAACTTTATATGTGTGCTGCACTATTATTAAAAATACAGAGTGGTTATTAACCAGGATGATATCTAGTTATATACTCACCATAAAGAAATCTTGTCATATAAATGTTTTCATCTTTAACATCTAAATTTACTTTATTATTTTGAATCCATAGTCTGTATGTGCTCCATGTAGGTGGATAAGAATTACTGTCTCAATGTTTTTATGTATCTTTTAACTTAGTGTTTCAACACACCAATGCGCACAGTTTTAACAGTAATTACTGCGAATAAGAAAATTGCAATTAGCAAACAATTTCATGCAAATCATACATCTTCAGTTTCTTCTGTATTTCTGATACAAATGTGTTTCTGATTAGAAATGAGAGCAAATATTCTCATCTTTCTAGGGCTATTGACACATACGTATGTGTTGCTTTAAACAAAATGCATGTGTTATGTAAACTACAGCTATTTTAAGATTCTTCAGTGCTTTATTTTGAACATAAAGTTGCCATTACATTGTACTGTTCGCATTTATGCATCCATTTTCTAACACAAGATCAGGTATCATTCTGATAAATGAGCTTTTGGATGTCCTGGATGGCTTTACTAATTCTTATGTTTGGCTTCCTGTATTTTGGTGCAATGAGTCTATGTGTTCATGCTTTGCATGCTTTAGGTGAACACCTTTATAGAACATTTTGAACCCACAGTCTGTAATGAGGCAGTAACTATAGTTATGTCTTAAGCTAGTAACTTGAATAGGCTGGGAAACACTTGTTTTTTTCCTTCATGCAACTGAGTACTTGGATTTTCTTCGCCTCCCACTGTACATGCTGTGAAGTGCAAGAGGCTGATGGACTTCCAATGAGAGTGGGGTAGACTGACAATCAAAAGGGTTTATGAAAATTCTCTTTTTGCTTGTCTTTTATCTCTGATCCTTCTAGACAAACATAAACTTGATCTGTGTTCTGAGCCATCTGGATGTTTTAATGCACCGTTGATACTTGTTTCTTGGCTCTGTGCTATGCCACCTGTGGCTAATGGTTTCTCTTTCGATTCTCATTTGAATCTGACAGCCTTGGAACATGAGCAAGTTTCTTACATATCTGTCACTGAAATATCTAGGCAGTCTGTTTTTAAATGCCTGGCTGCTATATCTAGGTAGGATACTCAGACCCATGCTAGTTGCTAATGTAGCAAGTTAAGGGAAGAATTTTCACTAGGATGTGGTACATTTGTTGTCTTATTTTAAATTATAGCATGAGGCTTGTCTGCTTGTGTATTTCTGCCAGTAAGAATATAATTCATTGATCTGTTTCACTTGAAAATGTAGATTTCAGTTTGTGGGCTGTGCATTACTTTCAGATAATCTGTTTTTATTAAAAAAAAAAACAACACCAAAAAAACCCCCAACCCAATAAACAAGCAAAAAACCAAACCAAAAAAAACCCCAAACGAAACCCAAACCAGTTAGTAGGCTTAGTTTTCAGTAAAAGTTATGACTTGCCATTGGAAGATTTTCCTGATTTGAAAAGATTGAGACAGAGGCCTCTAACAACTATGCTATTGTATGTATATTATATATATAACTCTAACTATGTTGTTAGAGGCCTCCACTTAGTTTTCACCTGATGCGAGAAAAAATATGCCTACCACTGAATAAATGATTTTATCTATTTGAAGTTTTGGGGTTCAATGTACTGCATATGGCTGAGGTATGTTGAGCTGGGGTATCCCAGGTATGTTAGTATTTTAATACTGCCATGTGCTGGTGAACTCTTTAAAGACCTCCAAGATTTGCTCTACTGAGTCAAATCAAAAGGGCACCTTGTCTGTCAAGGACAAGAGCCTGTTTCTGACCACCTAGGCAGGTGGTGTGACTTCTAGCCAGTCCATCCCTGCTGTGAAGACCTCTTTATGTGGAAGTTGTTTCCTTGTGGCTTCCTACATGCCTGCCCCTCAAAGGCCTTATCAGCTTCCTGGCCAACCTGGACATTAGTGCTTTTAAGAGGAGGATCTTGATGAGGGAATGCTAATGATGGTAAGGCTTCTTACTGTTCCTTGGTGCTTCAGCATTGCTGGGCAGAGCTCTCTTAAGCAGTGCCTGCCTGCTGCTTGGGACCCATCAGGAACAAACATGTATTTGAACCATTGTCCTCAGCATCCCCTTCCTAGTTTCCATTTTGGGCATTTGACTCCCCCAGGCACTTCTTTGGTGACAACAAGTAAAATTAAAGAATCAGTTGGATCTTTACATAGTGTTTTTTTCTTTTAACCCTTCCTTTCACAAGAGAAATCAATCGTACATAGCGAAAGCTAGGTGGCACAAAAATGTGGCACAAACCAGTAAGAAAGAATTATTTAAAAAGCAGTAGAAGGAGGAGGGAAGCCATTTAATTAATATTTACCTATGCAATTTCTGAATCATCAGTAAAAGCTGATGTGGATGACCAGATATTTCAATTTCTTAATGGTACTTTGGTTAATTAACTGATTGCCTACCTAGCACCTACTTGGATAACATATGTTTTGCAATTAAAGTGGTGCATATGTGGTATATGTAATTTACTGTAACATTTCATTCTGTTTGAAGTGTTTTAACTCATGTATATATATGAGTTATTTTTTTCTTAAAAATGAAATGGTTATGGCCTATTTTTGTAATGCACAGAAAGTAAAACTGAACATCATATTATAATATTAGTGGTAGGAAAGACTGCCTTTTTATTTGAAATTATTGCTGTTTAATTGCCTAAATATCATTCACTGATCCTGAGAAGTTAAAATAGCGTGTTTATTTCAGTGGTGGCTTCTGGGGTTTAGGATGTACTACTAATGCAGACCCATACTTTTTGCCTTCAGTAGGGAAATCTTTGAAAATTTTCCATATATTTCTAATTCAAGCCCAGTTTTAACATTTTCCTTATGATGCTGACATCTCTAGTGAAATCTGCACATGAAAACATGCCTTTTTATTCCTATATTAATTATCAATTTAGTGCCAAAAATAAGGTAGCATACAGTTGACTGTATATAACAGCTTCTAATTTTACTAGTACAAATGAAGCTCAACTGCAGTTAGTACTCATCATATATCCCTAGTAGAGTATTCTGAACTGGTTGGTTTAGTTTGTAGAAGCCCTGAAAACTCATGCAATAACGGCATTAGCTGAAATGTTGATCTTTTTTGGGTTTTTTGGTTTGTTCGGTTTTATTTCTTTCTTCTTTTCTTTTTTTTTTTTTTTTTTTTTTTTTTTGGTTCCTGTAGGTTACTGGGTGTTTTCCTGAGTCTTTTTGAGTAAAATGGGAGTGTGTCAGGTCTGTGTGCAGTGTTGAGTTTTGTAGTTGATGGGAATGACAGATGTAAGTCTGTACTTAATACCTGGAGAAATATCTTAAATAAGTTACAGTCTTACAGTATTTGACTATGAATCAGTAAGATTAAAAGCATGATTCTTTATAGCATAATGTTTTCAGTGGCATAGTTATGATAACTATTTTCCACAACCTCAGTTTTAGTGTAAAGTGTTCAAGTAGTCCCAAACTATACTGAAACCCTTATGTTTCCTGAGGTGGTAGGATGCAAGACTGAGATAAGTACATAAATCTGTTTATTTTCTCCACAGAGCTACTTTGAAAAGCAGAGCTTCTAAAACTGGATGCTGGGCTTCACTGGTGCTAATTAATATCTTGCCTTCTGTTTTTGTGCAGTGAAATTGTTCCCCAGTATACAATGGAAAGAAAATGTTCAAAAGCTGAATGAAATTGCACTAATTATAGGGGCAAAATTCAGAGATATTTAAGGAAATATCTTTTAAAATGAAAAAATAAAAATGCTGCTCAGGGAGAACAGAATGGGAAAAAGACATTTCTTTCTGGACATACTATGTGTTTGATGTTCTGTTGTAGTTTTAGCAAGTAATGGTGGAAGGAATAGATGTACTTGCACTTCACGGTGTTGGATGAAAGTAAAAGGTGAATGCTAAGGTCTTGGATTTGTGGGTAGTATGAAAACCACTTGATCATGTTGTCTAGTAGCAAAACAAATTTATTAACTTAGTTACTACAATTCACAGCAAATTCCCTTAGTATGGTTAGTGACCTCTCCTAGCTGATGTTTCTGCGTGGTATTTAAGGTAAGCCAGTGACATTGTTATGGCTTGAGATATCCAAGCTTGGGTTGTGTATATTGCAAATTGTGTCATTAATGTCTGTGATGTGTAATGCCTTCCTTTGATAGTGATTGGCTGTGTTCTACAAATAGTGTTGGTTTACAGAAAGAAAAGATTTTGTAATTGATAATCAAGACAATTTAAAGCAATTTTATTTTTTAAGCTGTTTTAGATAATGTACATAACTGTTTTTACATACTTTGGGAAAAAGTCCCAATGTTTATTTTCTCTCTCTCCCCCACCTCCCGGGTAGGGCACAACAATTTCAGTAACTTTTCATTGGGAAAGTTTCAGTTTCTTCTGTCTAAAACTACAACAGAACAACAAAACTGCTATTCTAAGCATGTGCCCAGATTTGGATGAAGAGATCTTTTTCCTTTTTCTGGCTTCCAGCAGAACCTTATGGTAGTTTTCCTTACTACAGTACATTGTATTTAATATTGTGTGCATTTTACATTACAGAATATATTCTTTTCATCTGGTATGTTTGCAGCTTATCTGTAGAGGATTTCTTGAGGCTCTTAAACCTTCATTTCAAAGTGTTTAGGGTCAGCCTTCAGCATCTGGAGCTCTATACATCGGAAGGATGTTAGTGCTAGTTTTGACTTTGTATTTGACCCTGTTCTGTGCATGGGTGTGTTTATGTATGTGTGGACATATATTTATTTTTTCATAATGTACATTGGCTTCACATGGAATTATTGAACATTGACAGAAAGCTTTTGTCTAGGTCTTCTTTCTTAAATATATCAGCAAATTCTTTCATTTTAAGACTTGCAAAGAAGACTTCTGTAACTTTTATAATGAAGTTCACAATATATTTTTCCCCCCTAAAGACTTTAAGGAAGCAAGATGCTAAAGCAGATGGAACAGAAGAACTCATGAGAAATAAACTTGTGAAATACGAAAGTGAAAAGAACCAAGTAAGACTTTAATTTTCTCCTTTCTTGATTGGTTTTAAGTAAGTGTATAGTGTAATATGTTACAGTATATGCTTCCTTTTTCAGGGAAACCAGCAGGATGAAACTTTCTTTACTCTTTAAGATAACAAGGTTTAGTGGTGGATTTTTTGTTTTTGTTTGGGTTTTTTTTTCTTTTTTTTTTTTTGCAGTAGAGGCGCTATGAATGTAGCAACACTCTATTTCTTTCTTTCAAAGCTCTTGAGTTACAGTGTGTTAGCTCTAACAAGTTTTCTATCCTGCCAGGCAGGCAAATTTATAACTTGGGGATTATCCTTAATTTCTTTCTCTGATTCGTCTCTGGACTTATGCATAGTCTGCTGTTGCTTATTTGCAGCATCTCAAAGATGCATCTTTTCTTTATCCCTGTGACTAATGCTAGTTATGTTATGCATCATTGTTATTATAAATTATTCTTACTGAGCTATCTGTTGCCATATTGCTCTCTTCCTGTTCATAGAAAACAAGGTTTCTTATATTTGTGTTCTGACAGGATGCTAGGGCAATATTATGCTTTTTGTATCTTTTTTTCTCTTACATGGAATTTAACCTGTGTGTCTGTGATTTCAAAGTTATACCCTTTTATGATAAGCCATCTATGTAATGAACTGTTTTACTCTCTCCATTCCATTTATGCTAGTCCTGTTTACTTTGCCCGTTTGCCAGCCTCTCAACATCCTTTTGAGATTGCTATATCTGCAATAGCAATTTCTGCTGTCAAAAATTATATTTATTTCCCTCTGGATCTTTGTGATCTTTGAACTATTTATGGAAGAAGTAAGATTTTTTTTGTAGCTTTTGTTTTCTGCTAGTTTTTATTTATTTTTGTTTGGTTTTCTAAATGATCATCAGTTTGACTATTTCTGATGTAAATATTTTAATATTCTCTTAATATTTTAGGAAAAATTCTAAAATGAAATTCTGGCACTTCAATTTTTCAGTCTTGTTCTCTGAATAATTCAAATGCATCTTGCATAATGCAAAAAACACAGGATTTACCAATTGCCAGTTCTACCAACACATGTTATTTTTAACAATTTTATGAATGAACTGTGTTACAAAGGTGACTTCCAAGTGTTAACACTTGGAAATCACTTGATTTTGACTTGAATTTGAAAGTATGCTTCAAATCCAGGGACAATGTTTTTGAAGCTTTTTCTTGAAGTTTACCTTCCTTTCTTTTAGTTTTAATCCAGTAAAAATTTGCTTTAATTCTTTTTTGTTTTGGATTATATATATATCACATTGCATCTTCCTGTGACGTAGAATATGGTACAAAAATTACAGACTATGAGTTAAGCCCTCTTTTATGCAAGTAAATAAATATAGTGGGAATTTAGTACAAATGAAAGCTTGCTTTAAGATTTTTGACAAATAATGTTTTGTAATGTATACCTTGGTTTAGATAAATGCTTATATTGGTTAAATTTTGCCAGAATGAAGTAGTTAAAATACACTTTTGTACTATGATGTGCACATTGCTTCTCTTTCTTCATCTTCTGTAATGAAAGCTTGAACAAAAATTGGAGCAGTCACAGAAAAAGTTGAATGAATCAGAAGGCAGAAGAGAAGCTCTTTTGCATCAGGTAACTGCTCTGTTGTGGTGAAAATGCTGAAGTTTTCATACTAGCCTGTGTCTGAGTGTTTTGCTTAATCTTTCTGTCTCATATTGTGATAGCATTGTTTTGGAAGGGCAAGAAAGAGATGTAAAGACAGCTTTAAAGGTCTAAAATATGTGGTCTGAGCTCTCGGTATGCTTTTTCTGCTTTCCAAACGTTTTATGTGTATGCTTGTTATATAATAATTATAGTAGTGGTAGTACTTACAGTACTTTTTAAACTCATAATAATGTTACAAATAATAATAATTATTTGTAACTTCCCCTTATAGTATGCTTTAGAAACTTCTGTATTGATAAATTACTGTCTTTCAAAGTGCACAGTCTAATTGGTGAGTTTGTATAAACCCGTGATCTAGAAGTATCTGCTGTATTATATGCTAAAATATGATAAAAATATATAAAGAACAAGCACCTGTCTAAGCTGCTCTAAACAGTATTTATTGATGTACATATGATTAAATATGGAAGTTGCAGGAACCTGGATTATAGCTTCAAAAACCACTCCTTTCTCCTAAACATTTCTAATCCTTTTTTCAGAGGAGCTGGGGGAAAAATTTGAAATAAATAGGCAAGAGGCAATTGGAATACTTACCTGTTAATGTTAGTTGTTTGACTTGTACATCTAGCAGAAGTTTGACTTGGTTTTATTACTGTTTTGAGCTCAACTCACTGTGCATGGAATACAGACCTGTATCACATATGCATAATATGAATTACAGTTATTTTCCTACAAAGCAATTTTAGCATGTCCTTTTTTCTTTATTTTCCTGTATGCAGTGTCATCTTTAAGTGCTAGGCTGTGTATGATAGAAAGGAAAAATGTAAAAAGCACCTGTGTTTCTCAAGAATAAATACATTGAATTATTAATGAGCATAATTTACACAAAGTATTTTGCTTGTTAAATATCTATAGAAATTTTCACTACCAGTGTAAAAAGACAACTTATAAAATGGTAGCATTTTGTTTGGTCTAGAGAAGTTAGTGCTCTGCTGTGATCAACATAGCAAAATATTTCTTTTCATTTTGAATAATCACTTTGTGGCCTATAATTAGGAAGTAATATATCTTTTTTTTTTTTTTTTTTTTTACCATCCTCAGTACTCTTGAGTTTTATTTAAATACAATTTGTCTATATTCTTTTTTTGTTTTTTTCTTTTGGTAGTGTTTAATGGAAGTACACTCTTTGCTCTTTCATTCTGTTTTAATTAAACATTTGACACTTGTACATGTATTTTAGATAGAGGATCTTCGTTCCCAACTTTTGAGAGCAGAAGAAGACCGTGTAGAGTTACAACATCAAATTTCACACCGCCTGAGCTACCAGGATGTACAAGATAATGACAGGAGAATCAGAACAGGTTTAACTCTCATATTTTGTACTAGAGGCCTGCAAATTTGTTAGTTAGCCTGAACATGAATTTTGTCTTTGAGTTTCAGTCTAATTTACTGTTTCAACAAAACCAGCCATTAAGTCCCCATCTTTAAGTTAATAAGTGCTGACACCTGAAAATTAACAAATGTGAGTTAAAATTTAGGATAAAATACCATGATTTGCATGGTTAAAGCAAATGAAGATTATTAAAGGCAATTTCAGCAAAGTAGTGTTTTTACAGAAGAAAGACATGAAATGTTTTTAATTTTTTCTAATTTTTCTAAAATTTTGCATTTCAGTCCATTTGTAGTTTAAATTCTTCAGTCTTGAAAATCATAGCAAACGTAATTTATATAGCTGGTTAGTAAGACTGATGAACTTCTGGTAAAATTTCTAAGGGATAATGGCATGTTCCAGAGAGGTTAAAAAGTTTTCCAGCGTGATGTAGTCAGGGCTGCTGTTTGCAGTATGTTAGAATTTTAGAAATGGAACAATGGTATTTAGAATACTTTAAACAATTCCAAGATGTAATTAATTGTGTATTAAATTACCTTTTTAGCAAGGTCTTTGCTACATTGTTAGTTATCTGTCTGTATTTAAACTTTTCAAGGATTATCAGAAGGGCATTAGAGAAAGACTATCTTTTTCTTTATTAACGTGAAATGTATTAGTCAAGATAATAGAGGAAAAGTGACTCCAAGTCCAGTGTCTTTGTGAATGCTTAATCGGTTTGGTTAATGGCTTATTTGTATATTGTCATACTTAAGGTATTGAATTATCTTTAAAATAGATTATTTAAAATAGGTTATCAAAATAGAAATCTGACTCCCTGTTTTACAAATCCTGTATAGACTCTGGGAAATGGCCAGATTCTGTACATGTTCATTTTTAATAGTTTTTCTCCAGTCATCTTAATGTATCTACAAGGATGCCAGAGCAGGACTCTTCATTGCGGACTGTAGTGATAGGACAAAGGGTAATGGGTTTAAACTAAAACAGTGGAAATTCAGGTTAGATATAAGGGAGAAGTTGTTTACTGTGAGGGTGGTGAGGCACTGGAATGGGTTGCCAAAAGAAGTGGTAAATGCTTCATCCCTGATGGTGTTCAAGGTTGAACAGAACTTTGGGTGACATGGTTTAGTATGAGGTGTCCCTGCCCATGGCAGGAGGGTTGGAACTAGATGAACGTAAGGTCATTTTCAGCCCAAACTGTTCTATGTTTCTACATTTCTATCTGCTTTAAAGTGAATTTATTTGAAACAATATTCAGTTCATGTTCATGAAAGTATATTTTATTTTTTTTTTTAATTTTACTGTTATAAAAATATAAAGAAAACAAGAGCAATGTAATGGACCTGTTTAGAGATACACATATATCTATATAATTTATGCAGTTGTTTTTCTTCTTATTATTTCTGTTTCTTCAAACATGCATAGGAAGAATACAAATAGAGATTTTCTTTGCCTCCAGTAGTTGTTTATGACTACAGACCTTTGAAATTCTGCTAGGGGAAATGTATAGCTTACTTCTATCAAGAACTTCTATTGTAGGATTCAGATGTAAAATTCACAAGTAGGGTGATTTCCAGAGCAGGAGGCATTACTCTGGTGGGATAAAATCTTGGCCTTGAAGTTTGTAGCTGAGTTTCATTTACACCATTGTTTCTTCCATCTGATTTTATTTTATTGAGTTTTGTTGGGGTATTTTGTTTTAATTAAAAAAAAAGGGGGAGGGAAACCCCTATAAAATGACTGGTAAGCTGGAAATACTGTCTCATTCAGTAAAATGTTATGATACAAGTATAGCCATTTTTCAGAGATACTTCGTTCCAAATCGACAGTTGTAGAATAGTCTCAAGTAGACAAGAAAATTGCCAAAAGAGAAATGAAAAAAAATTATAATTTACCACAAGTCAGTGTTTCTACTGGGTTTACTGTTTCGTTGTCACTGTTTCATAGTAGCTGAAAGATATGAGAGAGAGAAGCAGGAACTGGAGAAACATATTTTGGATCTTAAAGCAAAGTTGAGTCATAAAGCTGTAATGTCAGAGGTGGAAGAACTGAAGAGATGCATAGAGCGTAAGGACAAGGAGAAAGCACAGCTTGTAATGCACATACAGGTAAGTTGGTTTTGCTGTTTGTTTTTGGTATTTGTTGTGGTCTTTTTTTTTTTTTAACTAATTTCTTATATGTTCAAGGTAGGTGATATGCCATATTAGGGAACAACCTTTAAAATTTAGAGTAACTGCCATATTCTTCATAGATTATTCTATAAATAACTTTGAAAATTGATTGGCATTTGTAGAGTTTTTTCTCTCCAATCTGTAAATAAACCAAAAAAGGTATTTGCTGTTGCCCATGAATTCGTGGTTTGGATTGCTTCTCTTTCCCATGTATAAAGAAAAGGTGATTTGATTTTATTAGTAGTTTCCATTAATAGTGGTTTCTGGAGTTTTATAAGTTAGTATTTGCTTCCCCATTTCCCATTCATCATGTTTCAGAACTAAGGTTTAACTTTCCGGGATACTTAAATTAAACAAACTGGGATACCTTATTCTACAAGCTAGTACAGTAGCTTAAGAAAAATAGGTCATAACTCCTCTTTTTTAGCAATTAGAGGGAACATTATGATTATATGAATAAGTATTAGTATTCTTATTTATGCTAAACACTTATTTAAAGTGATTCTCTGTGAAAAGAGTAACAGCAGTCTGACACTGGAATTTTAGGAGACTTTTATCTTGACACAGAATGAAATATAAGGAGGTAGTAACCTTCTTATTTAATAAGGTAGACTTCTGTGCTTCTTGTTTAGATTTGTCATTGGTAGTAAGATCCCTGAAAAGTAACTGTTTTCTACTATCTTTCAGTACTGCAAGAAGTGAGGATATTTTCAAAACCTTATGTGGGAGTTCAGTAGTCAAGTATTTAACATTTGTTGTACTTGTATTGGGGCATTCAGTAAGTCAGTGAGTCTGTATTTTGAATTTATTTTTCTATTGATGGTAATTTTATTTGAAATGGCATTGTATTACTTGTCAAATTCAAAAGTAGCATTTTTTTTTTTGTCTTTTCATGGATTTACAGGGACATAGTATGCAGTTTACATCTGCTCTTTTCACTTGTCAACTTCTGTGCCAATTTAAATTGAACTAATATAATAAATTATGTTTGGAAAAAACTAAAGTCTCAAAATAAGTTCCTATGTGCTTTACAAAATTGGTTCACTGAACAGGTTTAAAAAGACCTACAGTGCTTCTATAGAGGATAAGGCAAGTAGAAATCATTTCCTGATGCCTACCAGCATTTGTGTTCTAGCTGACCAGTGCCACTCCAGACTAATCTGAAACATGCCAATTTTTTAGTTTTGTGGGACCTGAGAAATTCTAATTACTTTGGTGGCAGGAGATAATTGGATAAAACCTTTTCTTAAAACTTCTGCTTGTAGAACATACTTTCTTGAGGGTCAGAATGACATTCTGATGCTTATTTCCTGCTCTCTGAAATACTGATGGAAGACTTCTCGGTTGGGGTTATTGCCATTGCTCCGAGTTTGAAATCTTTGACTTCCCTGATTATCTCAACAGAAAGCACTTTGTACTTCTTATCTGCTTCCCACTGCCATTCTTCTACAGAGGAAGTAACAGGAAAATAGCTAGTGTGTTTTTGTTTTGATGAGACATCAAGGAATGCAAGGATGTGAATTTCTAAACTTAGGTACTAACAAAGTGTTTTGTCAAGCCCGTTCTACCAGCTGCTCCTATCAGATAGTCTGATTCCCAGTTGGAAGTGACCAGTCATGTTTGATTTAAGTGTAATTTATCTTTAGTTAGTGGGAAGTAACTTTGCTTGCCTCTGGTGTACATGTGATATTAGAAATTTCCTTTGATTTATTTAAATGTCATTGTTCAACATTTTAGGTTGTGTGGTATATTTAGTCCATGGCAGTTGCCATAAACGCACAACATGATGTAAAATGGAAAGGATGAAAAAGATTGCAATCACATTCTTAAACTCATGTTTAGAAGTCAGTTCAATTTTAAATTCTATTTTAAATTTAATAGGATTTTTATTTCAGTTGCTGTAGCACCTGGGGATGCTTCTGTAAGATCTTGCAAATGTATGCAGCTACCTTAAATATGTTTTTCTGCATGGAACTATATAGATACGGGGCTGTTAGGCTGACTGTTATGACCTGACTGTTGGGCTAAGAAATAAATAAAGTACACACGTTGCAAGATGCAATACTCTGGTGTTTTCATAAGCATTTTTAGGCTCTTATACTTGTAAAATTGTTAGAAGGAGAAGTAATTAGTAAATCAAATTAGGTCAAAGTAGTCTTAAAATATTGTCCGCTAGAGTGTAACAGCGCACAGTCAGCTTGCTAAAATGATTCGAATTTTCTGATGGAAAGTTATTGATTTACTTGTTTAAGATTAGAATTTTTCAGTAATATAAGTCAGTCTTATGAAGATTGATTAAGATCTTATTGAAATTAATTTTATAGCTTTTCATCCTCTAATGATGAAAATTTTAGCCATTTTATTCGTTATATGAGTCAAGATACCTGAAAATCAAGTAAAGATATATTTTCTGAGTGTAATGATATATTCTCACAAAATAAGAGAAATCAATACCTTTGCAGACCTGCCTGGTTGAAGACTAGATGCTTATTGCACTGGGGGTTGGACTAGATGACCTTTGAAGGTCCCTTCCAACCCAAACTATTCTATGATTAATGAAAATACTGAATGGTATGAAACTGGCATAAATAGGCCCAAAATACAGAGTACTGATGTGAAGTTCTGTGTGATGATCTTAATAAAATTCAGTTTTGTGAGTGAAGCCTCAGTAACTGGTTTCTGAGTATATGGAGAACATTTTTCCTGACTTGCTTGTGAGACTGTCCTGGGAAGTATCAGATTTGAGATGGGCAGCACATGTTATTATTAAAATATGTGGTTTCAATTTAATTCAATATTGAACCATCAACTAATGTTGGCTCTAATATGCTTGCTGCATTTTCAAATGTCTTTGCACATTGTCCTAGAAACATCTACCATCTGTGGTGAATGCTGTTCTTTCCTTGCCAATTATCGGTTTCTTCTCATCTGTTTAAGTTCATCTCTACATGTCTTACTATTTTCTTTGGTCAGTATTTGTCTAGTGCGTATATGTGAGAATCTTGGTCAGTGATTCCTTCTCAAACTTAAAATATAAAAATTAATAAGAACAAGCAGATGAGGAGCAAATACGGAAATTGTAAATGGGATAGAGTAACCATGTATATCTTTGTTGAAATTCTCGACCGTTGTAGAGGGGGAGATTCTGTGGGTTACAAGGTTTTCCCTGGTAGTCAAGGGGATCTTTTATGCTGTTGGCATTTTAGATAGAAATGCTATCTAATGTTGCTATATGTTTGGTAAGGTTTCATACTGTATATCTTTAGAGTTGGAATTTTCATATTCTACTATGATGATTCCAGGAGTTAACATCTGACCTGGAAAACAGGGAGAAGCAGCAGGAAAAAATTCTGAACCAGCTAAAGGAGATACAGGGTTGCTACATGGCTTGTGAGGATGGCCGTAGACAAACTGAACTCCAGTCTGCTGAGTTAGCTCAGCAGGTGGAAGAGAGTACCAAAGAAGCAGAACGGTACTTCACTGAATTCAGGCAAGCAGAGGCACTCAGGCTGGAGGCTGAGAAAAAAAGAGAAGATCTGAAAGTGAGAGCACAGGAAACTATCCGCCAATGGAAGTTGAAATATAAGAAACTGGATCATGAGGTGGAAAAACAAAATGAAACCATCAACCAACTGATGGACAAGAACAGTCAGGTAAGATTGGTTGGGGGGTGTGTGTGTTTGTACTGTTTCTTTTATTTTTTTTTTTTTTCAGAAATGAAGATAAGGATTAGGTTATGCAAACTGTGATTTAAACCACTTTCCGCTTTAAGTCCTGCACCAAATTTCCTGGTGAGGTCCAAAACGGCTAATAGGTGGCAGTATTTTTTAGATATTAGGGAGTTCCGCATTTGCTTCTTTATCCAGTATGTATTCTGATCTCTCCACTTAATCAAAGCTTTCTTCTTGCAAAGAAAAAAAGCTTCTCTACAAATGTTGCTTTTACTTTACCTTTCTGCTTGACACTTATGGTAACTTAGCTTGGTTTTGGTTAATTTTAAAGGAAATAATGTGATGTTACTGAAAAAAAAAATCACATTAAGTAGTAACTCATGTTCAAGTTACGCATTGTCTTACGTAGTGAAAAGTGGTCACATCTTGGAAAGTAGGTGTTTACTTACACCATGTATGTCAGATTACTAGCAGGCTGTAATGCTATGTGCTACTAGTGTATTATTAATTTTCTATATTTGAAGCCACAATGAGATTAATACTAAATTGAAATTAATAAACTGTACCAGATCTAAGCTGTGATTCCTGGGCCTGCTATTTCTCTCCTGAACTGCCTATCATATTTCTTATTCTTTATTATTTTTTGCTCTATCCATGCTCCAGCAATTGATTCCATAGTAATCATGTATTGATTAGCCCTAGCAGTTGTCTGAGGAAGTAAGGTTGCAAACATTTCAGAAGTTAGTAATCTCTTACCTAGCAAATGGAGGTGTTGAGGAAAGGAAGAAAACCTAAATCATTTAGAAATCATGTGTGTTTTATAATAGAAAAATAAGAAGCAAGAAGTAGAGGAGAAAAAGTTGTGAATAATAAGCAGGAGGAGTCCCAAAAGGTTCTGATATCACTCTTCATGTAAATCCATGGACAGGTCTTTAGAATGGCAATTAATAGAGCTGTCCACATTGAAATTTTCTTTGTCACATAAGACTCTTTGACATGGATTTTGCCTCTTTTTATGTGACAAAGGCATGAAAATGCCAAATGCAATCACTTTGGTTTAAACTCCATTCAAGAAATGCTGTCAGTATTCGTTCTTATTTTTAAAATCATCAAGCATCTTGCCAACAAGTTTGAGGTAAGCATCACTCCTAAAGAAGATCTCTCTATTGCGGATATGTTGTATCAAATAAAATGTGTGTTATTGTGGAAGAGAAAAAAATATAAACAGTATTTCATGTTCTCAATACAAAGTTGTATCAATCTAAGTGCAGCATTCGTGATAAGCTTCAGGGAACTGCATGAACATAATTTAACCAGCTTTGAAATATACAGTCAATTAACATCTGAGACAAAAATTTATAAAAATAAAAAAGAAATGTCAGTCTATTGTCTTTGCTTTCTGTTATAGGAGTTTAAAGGGTTAGTAGTCAATTTTCAAAATTGGATTACAGTCATAACTTGCAATTTGGAGATGTTCTTAATTGTTGCAGACAATGGATAGGCTATAGAAAGACTGTTTAGATTTCATTCCTTTGGAGTTAACTGGTGTAATTTGGCTAAAGTCTTGCTTATATGGTTATCCTCGATATTGGTTGACAGTGGAATCTCTGCCATCTTGTGTCTTTGGAATGTATTCTTTTCCAAGTATGTTATGTAGAAAAAACATGCTTACAGTCCAAGTCAAATACTGATTTTTATTTATTTTTTTTTTCCCCTTCAGGAAAAAAGGCACAATGGTCATTACCTCATAACCTTGATTTATTATTTTTGTATTTGTTTTCCATTGCTTATTCTTGATGTAATTATAAATGTGTTTATTATTTTTTGTTAACCTGCAAACTGTTAGTTTCCTTTTTTTCTGAATTATTTCAAGTAATCTTGCTATAAGAAATGTGTACTGTTTATGGAGTAAGTGGAAATAATAAAATTTATTTAAGCTGGTTCAAAGAATCCAGTAGTTTGTGATATATCAGGAAATCCAGTGTTGTACATTTTATACTTTTTTCCTGTAATAGAAATTGTGTGTGACTTATGATAGTGGTATCATAAATTCCTTCTTATTTTATGCAGTGTTTAAAAGAAATAAATATAACTTGAGATAAGTAAGAATCCAGAATGGTGTGTGTAACATGAGTTTAATGAAATACAGTGTTTAGTAACACACATGTATGTGCAGTGCAATTTTTTCCCTATAATTTAGCACATTTTCAAGGATTTTTTTAAACTTGAAATACATCAGTGCTGGGAAAGAAAACTGAAGCCCTTAGGCCCCTTAAGAAAACACTGGAATTTTTTATTAAATGTGGCTGAGTTTTTAAGATGAAGCCTTCATTTCTTGGCTTTGATGCATGAACGAACCAGGCTTTTAACTGCATTGAATTAATCTACTGTGTGCAGATTCAAAAAAAAAAAAAAGTTAATATACTTCATATGTAATATTTTACAAAAACAAGCAAAACAAGTCAGCTTTTGAAATGGACCTATAGGTAAGATCTGTGTGACCATTAGTCATCCCTGTATTCTGCTGCATTACTGTATTGCCTCATTTCTTCTGTCTTGCTATTTGGAGGGACCAGCAAAGAAACACATCTGAGTTTGCAAAGAGAGTAAGAAAAGCAGGGGGTTATCCAAAACTATCTCTGCTTGGGAGGCTAGGTCATGTAAGAACAAGTATATGTTTGAGGTCACAAATGCTCTGTGTCTAAAGAAACACTGAATCATTTGAACTGAATTCAAAACAAGCAAATTTTCTGTATTTTTATAGAATAAAGTGCACTAATTGTTCATTAGACATTAGCATGTCTAAGGATATCCAGTAATTTTTTTTCATTAGCTTAGGTTGCACTGATTTTTTTCATGTTTTCTAGGCCCTCAAAGAAAAGGATGACCTGAGAAGTCAACTTCTCTCTGCTATACACCAAATAGAAAACCTTCGGAAAGAGCTGAATGATGTGCTTACAAAGAGAGCACACCAGGAAGAACTCCTCCACTGCAAAGAGGCAGAACTGAATGAAATGAAGTCTCACCAGGTATCTCTTGAAGAAGAGATGAAAGAGGTTCAAGGTACTGTAAATAAACTGGAGAATGAGTTGAAAAAGCAAGTCTTACTGCAAAATCAAATACAAGCTGAAAAGGAACACTTGGAAACAGAACTTGCAACTAGTAACTTGATCCGTAAAAAAGACCAAGAAAGACTCTTAGAAGTGCAAGCAGATATAACAAACCTAAGCTCTGTACGTGTGGAGCTAACTAATAGAATAGCAGAAGAGGAGAAAGTCAGAAAGGAATTACATAAGAGCCTCTCAGATCTCCAGAAACAGCAGGAATCTAAGCATGAAGAGGTGACTTCAGCTAATAGGCAGCTGAAGATGGAAAGAGAAGTTCACCAACAGGAGTTGGCAGATCTTCAATCAGAATTACAAAATGCTAAAATCAAACATGAACGAAACATTCAAGAGCTCACAAAACTCCTTAAAGAAGAAAAGGGTGACGCAGAGGCTCAGATTAGAATGCTAAAGGTACTTTATTCTGAAAAGTTCCAATGTCTGGCTTTCCCTCTCCCCCCTATTGAATGATGAAGATAGTAAAACATGGGCTTTAAAACATTTAACACAAATTTCATTGCAGGTCATTATAAAGGTTTAAAGTTCAGGGTGAAAAAAAATATAACAGTAACAGTTTTAGGGGAAGAGCTTTTCTTCAAAAGTAGTGAAATAGGTGTATTTGTAATCAGAACAGGAGGAGATATATGAGGCTCTAGTGTTTTCATATGATTTGATCTTTTCTTTAGTTGTTACTTTTACAATTATTGTCATGGCTCTGTTAAAGAACTTGCATATTTCAGGAGTGATGCATTTTTGTAAATCTTTAAAATTACTTTTTCTGTATCAGGCAATTTGTCTGCAAACACTTTCAAAATGCCAAGTGATAATGTGTAACACTCGTTAATTTTGAAAGTTCTGTTTCAAAGATTTTTTAGAATTTCTAATTTCTGTACTATTTCTCAGAAAAGTGACTATGTTCAAATAGTAAATGATGAAATATAGCATTTTTATTTAAGAAGATAGAAGTTAATAGCTTTAGTTTACATCAGCTGCTGCTTATTCAAGGCTATTGCCTTGAAAAGAAATAGAGAGTTTTAGTGGCTTTAACTGGTAGAATACAATTGAAAAGTTAAATTGAAGTGGTCTAAAATGCACAAATAACTGTCAACAGTTGAATGCACTATACATTGCACTTCTATTGAAGCCATTTTTATTACATGGTTAAATGTATGTGCAAGATTATTACTAGGACATACAGAATTACTAATTTGTATATTTATATTAGTGGAGGCAGCTGTTTTCCAGATAGGTTATAAATTACTGACATATTTTGAGTGTACTTTTGAAGCACTATAAATACACTATACACCTTGGTCCCATCAAATTAAAAATTTGCTCATGTCAAAATTCTACCCATTTAACCACAAAAAAGCTATAAAATCCTTAATTAAAGCTTAAGTAATTTATGATTGACTAAGTAATTTAAATGTTTATTTCCCTTCTCGCAAATATGCGGCTAGTATTTTTCTCTTTTCTGCAGTTATGAATTGATGTTACTTAGAAAAGTATGATTATTTAGTATATCATGACAGTAGTTCTTAAGACCTTGCTAACACAGAAAGTATCTAATGATGATAGCAATAAAAATTTTTAAGATTGTTAGCGGAAGGATCATTGAAATCAAAATATTTTGACAGCAGTGCTTAACACTTAATTTGTGGCATGTCTTGTGTTATTTCAGTGATCTCTCAAAGTACGTGTTTTTTCTTTGACAGTGGCGTAGAAATTAAGACTGTACATTGTAATGCCAAGGGAAGAGATGGAAAGTGTATTCTGGATGGTAGTAATCAAATAATGAGTTATAATCTGTATGTTCCTTTTCTATTGAAACGTTTTCTTACCACTAATCTTGTGGTAAGGTCCTTGATATTGGTACTGATTGTTGTATCTGAACAGAATATTTAAAAAATTAACTACTTTCTTTTATTTCCAGTGCCATGAATTCCCAGAATCCTTAATCTGCACACAGTTTCTTTACAGCTCTGTATCTCTGAAACACAGAACAGAAGGCTTGAGGGCTTGAGGGAGATGGATTTAGTAAGACAATTGGGTGGGCTTCTTTTTTTTAGAAGTACACAGAATGATAATGACAACACTCTCTTGCTTCAGAGACTATATGTGCAGTAAAATGAATAATCATATTCATCTGTAGGAAGACCTGATAAGAACATGTCACCACGCAGGTGATTTGGTTACTTTTTGTCTGGAGTCATCATTACATTGCAATTGGGTTTTCACTTTTATGGACATTGTTTTTCTTCCAAATTGCAGTAAAACTTAGCATGCATTTTATCTATTTGTATTTAAATGTTGTGGTTTTAGGATGGAGTTTAGGGAAATCCAACAGAAGAGTTTTTTATTGGGTGTGGTGGTTTTTTTTAAACCAATTCTAATTTTTTCTTGCTGTTACAGTAGTAATCTTGACTTTATTTATGTCTCAGCCTTGTCCAACCTTTGTAACTTCTTTTGGGAAAGAATATACATAACCCTGTCCAGAGGTTATTAATGTTAAAGTCTCAAAAATAAAGGTCAGTTGGAAGAGACTTGGAGTGTAAAGGAAAATTTAACACAAGACACAAAGCCTTAAACTTACCTAGAGGAGGAATTTTGAGTTACTTTGAGGAAATCAAGGGTGCAGAGCCCTGTGTTTCCAGGACCAACTGCTGCCGAGGTTGTAAAAAGAAGTGACTTGATCCTCGTTGTTCTTCCCTCTCTTGCCTCCTCTGCATGAGAGTTTCTGCTTCTTGTCTGGCTTTCTGTAGTGCTGCACTGGATTGAAACATTACCAGGTAGTTAAGGTTTTTTTGAGGTAGTAGGTAAGGAGGTACCATAAGGATGTTGTATGTTGCAGTAGAACTGGAAAAAAACACAGAATTTTGTATAAAGTGTCAGTAATGTCACTTAGAATAATGAAATACAGTATGTCCTTGTTCCTGATAGCACTTTCAAATATTAATCTTTAATGTAAGATTATGTAGGGGTATGTATCTCTCTATATAAAATTGTGTATGTAAACTTATTCTTTTCTTCTATACATACACCAGGTGGGTATAGTTATTTTTTTCCTGAAGATTATCAAATGTGGAATATGTGTTCAATAAAGATTAATCAAATTAATATTAATTAAATTATCAATTAAATTATGATCAAATAAATTATGGATCTGCTTGTCCATATCAGAAATTAAAAAAAAATATCTTTCTTTTTTATGTCTCAAAGGTAATATAAGTGAGGAATTTGGTTTTTGGATTGTCTCTATCTGCATAGACATTATAATACAATTAGTTCTAGTAGGGACTGAAAAGTCGATTTTATAAGCACATTCATAGAAAATGTATTAAGCATTGGGGGCTTATATTTGTGTTCATAAGTCTTTCTGGACTTAGGACACTAAAGTTCTTTCTCAGAATTGTCCTTCAGAGGAGTTTTTGTAGTCTGTTGGCTCTGGTGTCTAAATTAACTCGTATAACTTCTCTCCTTACCCTTCTTCCTCATAAAAGTTATATTTATAGTGTAATTGGGAGAACAGAATTTCTGCTTTTCCTCAGGAAGGATTTTACTCTGCAGGCAAATTTTTGTGTGTACCTGTATCCCACAGTTCATCAAATATGAAGCTGCTTTTGAGTAATATGTGTCTAATTTCCTTCTTCGTTTTTTTTTCTCAATTTTCTAGATACTCTAGAGAATTCCTCAAATCTGTCGATTTTAATCAGTTATTTTTTCCACTGGAAATCAATATACTTGATTCACTCACCTAGTTAGAACTCACCTAGTTAGGCCCTCAAATGTTCTTCATTTTTCTCTGCAATGTTTCCATGAATAGCGTGAAACCTAGTTCTAGAAATAAAAATACCAAATCTTTGCAGTTATTTCCTTGCAGATATAAATTTAGTATTAGGTTCTGAAATGAAATGATAGTCTTAGACTTTATGATTCCAAATTATTTCAGTAATGGAAAAATTGCATAAATATTGGCCTTCTTAATGTAATGTAAGCTGATGAGCATAGCAGAGTTGAAGTGCAGAATCTGAGACTTCTGTTTACTGCTTTTAAAACACTGTATGGTTCTACAACTCTGTGACGCATGTTTTCCATGTTCAGATGAGTGATAGCACTTAATATAACTTAAATGTAAAAAATTAAACAGAAATATACTTCCATAATATTTTTCCATGGATTTGAAACTGTGGTCTCAGAGTGTTTTAAAATTACCTATATGGGGACTTTGTAATCTATTTTCCCATTACCATCAGATGGAGCTTTTAGAAGAGAAGAGCATAGTGAAAGCTCAGTGTCAGCAGCTAGAGAAGATAAAATTTGAGTGTGATAAATTGACAGAAGAATTAACCCAAAATGAAGAAGAAAATATAAAACTCAGGCGGAAATGTGAATTTATAAAACAAGAACTGGAGAAAAAGGTAAACTTACCTACTTTTAACCATGATACATCTCTCTGCTGGTAAATATCTAAAATAAATGATGAATTATAGAAATAGTAAACTTAAAGTACAAAAAATACATGTGCATAGTAAAGAATATACAATCATAATGCAGTGCGCAATTTCTGTATAAGTCAAATAAGGCAAAAGTACTTTGAGTGACTCATGAATTATATCCCTCCACAGATTTGCTAATACTGTTTTGGCATAGAAATATAAGTCCTGTTATCTGCTGTATTTCTAATATAGGTAACTATAGTTTGTCATCCATTGCACTTCTACCAGTTTGATGCTGGTGCCGGTAGAAGAGCATTAGAGCAGGCTGCCAAGGGCAATGGTGAGGTATTTAAAGGCTGTGTAGGTGTGGCACTTAGGGACATGGTTTAGTGGTGGACTTGGTAGTGTTAGGTTAATGATTGGACTTGATGATTGTAAAGGTCTTTTTTAACCTGAATGATTCTATGATTCCATGTATTTCCCCTTCCCAGAATTTGTATGTTAGAAATTGCCTAGCTCTATAGTTGTGTCTAATGAGAGCAGTGTATGAAAATTTCCAATAAACAAAACTTGAACTGTTGCACCTTGTTGTTTCAGAGGTCTATAATTAATAAATTTTTGAAATTATTATTCTTGCTTTTCTCACCATTCTCAGCGCACTTAAACATACTGAAATGTACCTGCTAAGGTGTTTAGCTTATGCTGCATTGCATCCTCCTGATCTCAGCAGCAGACAGGTCTGAAGCTATTTCATTTCTCACAAGACAGTTTTGTCATATTAATTGCAATGCATAATTCAATATATAGTTTAACAAAACTGCACCTGGGTTCAGTTTTACTCAGATGATGCTTCAGTCATAGATATAAAGGAGGAGAATATGAATTTTTAAAAGAGATGCAACATATTTAATGATCTTTCTGACACTGGATGATTCAAAAAATGCTTTCCACAATGCCTGATGAGATAGTCTTTGAATACTTCTCCTTTGAGAACACACTGGCTGCTTATGCAGGTTTCCTTCAGAGATCTCTCTTTGATGACAGAAGTTAAATGACTGTAACTGGTTTAGGGTAAAAGATAAGGGGAGTATTTGTCTTAGGCTGCCTATCCTAGTGTGAAAAATAGATTTATAATAGAATGACTGGTTTTGAGTCTGAAAATAGGCTCTGTGATTGTTGGATTTGCATTTGGTAGCAGTTTCTTCATAACTGATTTGAGGGAGAATAAGGAGGATCAAGGGAGGAACTTGTGAGTACCGTCAGAAGGTATTATTTTCCATGGTAAGGAACTGAACTTGCTGCATGAGTGAGGTTAGTGTGATTATCACATTTTGCCAATGATGTGTTATAATATAAATGGAATAATTTATCTTTATTTTGTTTTCCTCCTTCACTCCAGAATAAACAGATCCACAGTGAAGAAGATCATTTGAGGAGGATGGATGAGGCTAGACTGCAGTTTAAGGATCAGCTGCATCACTTAGAAATGGAACAGGAATCTATTCTCACCATGATAGGAAGTGAAATTGATGTTGCTTGTGAAATATTTTCTCGGGACTCCATGGAGAAATTAAAAGTAATTCTGATTTTTAAGTATTCTTCAGGTTTTGCTATTTCCTTAATGAATGTCTGTAGCTGAGTTTGTATGCATTGTTGCCACCTATCACTCACTGGTGGATGCAGAATGCAGAAAGACCCATCACATTTTCTTATTGTATGAAGTATTAATGAAGCATTCCAGCACAAATTTATTTTCTTTTTATCCACATAGTGAAGATCACAATTTTCTTTTTATGCCTATCAAATATTGGAAACAAGTGATTTGTCTTTTTCATGAAAGCACTAAGAACATCCTCATGAAACATTATTAAAAATTTGGGAGATTTTCATTTTTTACTTTTGGGAAGACATTTATGTGGTGCATAGCATTTCTGTAGATATACTGATAACAGTAGATTACTGACAACAGTTGCTTCTGCTACTTCTGGTTTATGTGCAGCCACTGTTCTGCAGAATGCAGGAAAAAACAGTTGAATGACTTTGCAGTTGGCCTTAAGAAAAAGTAATTTTTAAGTAGAGTCTGATTATATTACTTGGAAATATTATATTCTCAAAAGAGTCCATACAATTTCAAACTGAGAATATATAACTTGATTCAAAGATACGTGCTGGGGATGTTTGGAATGCATCATTGCATCAGTAATTCTTAGAGGAACTTTATGCAGATTCAGAATATAACTTACTGTGCCGGCAGTGTGCACTTGCAGCCCAAAAAGCCAACCGTATCCTGGGCTGCACCAAAGGAGCATGACCAGCAGGTCAAAGGAGGTGATCCTGCCCTCTACTCTGCTCTCGTGAGACCTCACTTGGGGTACTGTGTGCAGTTCTGGTGTCCTCAACATATAAAGGACATTTAACTTTTGGAGCAAGTCCAGAGGAGGGTCACGAGGATGATCATGGGACTGGAGCACCTCCCGTATGAAGATAGGATGAGAAAGTTGGG
>JAOEHY010033588.1:0-16364 GCA_025447955.1 Psilopsiagon aurifrons
CATGACGTGCTGTGGTATGGAATACCTCTTTGGTCAGTTTGGGTCAGGTGCCCTGTCTCTGCTTCCTCCCAGCTTCCACTCCCTGGCAGAGCATGAGGCTCCGAAAGTCCTTGGCCAGACGAAACATCACTAAGCCATAACTAAAAACATTGGTGTTATCAGCGCTGCTCCCAGGCCGAAAGTCAAAAACACAGCACTGCACCAGCTACTGAGAATGAGAAAAACGGCTGCTACTGCTGAACCCATGACAAAGAGATAGAACACCTGACCCAAACTAACCAAAGAGGTATTCCATACCGCAGGATGTCATGCAAAAGGCAAAAGCGTAGTAAGCCCTGTTCTGTAAGCTATTAATCCTTCAGGCAAAGGCAAGTATGCAGGCGCACCAACAGAACGGGCTCACTCTCAGCCCATACCCTTTTCATGCCCAGTATATAAACTGGGGGGAGATACCCGGAAGGGCTAGATTGCTGCTAGGCCTGCTCAGTCGGCAGGTGGTGGGTGGTTGTATTCTCTTCCCTTGCTATTTCCCTTGGCATTATTATTACTGGTGGTAACAGCAGTGGTTTGTGTTATACCTTAGTTACTGGACTGTTCTTATCTCAACCCGTGGGAGTTACATTTTTCGATTCTCCTCTCCATCATTCCAGGAGCAGGGGAGAAAGAAAGGGAGGACTGAGTTAGCGGCTGCGTGGTTCTGAGTTTCTGGCTGTGCTTAAACCATGATATGGTCCCTGGTAGTTTTCTCTGAAATGAGTGTTATTTAGCTTGGTAGTTTGTGCAAAATTTAGCTGAGGATAAGACCATTTATCCTTTTGCATTCCCAGCTGAGAGTCTCAATGCCCTTTTTCAATCAGAATTTAAAGTGAGTGCCATGCAATCAGTGAGGGTTTTTAGAGAACAGTAAGATGCTTGTCATTTTATCTGTGCATTTAACATGGTTTCTTTTTTTTTTCCCCTAAATGACAATGGCACTCACAGTGTAAGGAGCCACCAGGAAACACTCATCCAGACTGTCTAACGTTGGGCAGGACATTATGGCTGAGCAAATTTGCAATATTTCTCTATAGCTGCAGATTGACTATAACCTGGTTTAGTCACCTGGCACTCTGGGGACAACGAGAGTTCATCGCATCCCTATGTTCTTTTGTTCCCAATAGTTAGAAGACTGAAAGTGTTATACAGGGTAATGGCCACTTCTGTTGCCATCTCACTTTAGGATTCTGATTTTTTAGCCCTTTTGTTACTCAGCACCAAGTGGGTGTGCATTAATGCCCTTTATTTGAACTGTGAAAGGAATGCAAACCCTGGGGTGGAAAGAAAGGATTTCAGCACTGTCCTAGCAGAGTAAGCAATCTTCAGAGTTAGCCAACATTCAGAGCTGCATACTTAAATCCTCTGAAGGCTCGTGGGTGCAATATGCGTATTACAGAGATCAGAGAGGAAATGTAAAAGGGAGGTCTGGATAGAGGTTTCAGAAAAGTGACTTGACTGGAGTCTACTCCGAACTCCAAGGTGGTTGAGAGTCAATGAGCAGTGTACTGGTCTCCATGGTCTTTGTAGGTTTATTTAATCTCAGAGGGATTCAGCTCACCCAGAGATTCATACGGATACTCTGACATCGTAGCTGCATGATGCATCTTGAATAGCCCTAGCTTTGCCATTAGTGTGGTCTGCTTGTCCTTGCTGGAAGGTGCATAATGTTTGTTGGAGATATAAGCAACAAAAACCCAGCAAGGGCAAATTTGTGGTAGACAGCAGAGCGCGTATCATTGAGTCTGTCTTGAAAAATGGCAGCCACCTCCTAGACTTTTAAAGATATAGTGCACAGTAAGGAAAATCACAGCAATTTCATGCAACACATGAGCTGGAATTTGGATTTATGAAAGCAGTTGCTGTGTTACCCTTTCTTCAAAACTTATTTTAAATGTATTTCAAGAATACTGCATAATTTTAGTCCATGCAGTTCTTTTTCCCCATCAACTAACCTGTAGATGTATAAACCAGCATATTACAAGGAATCATACTTAAACCTACCAATATTTCCCAGTGAACCTCTATATTGATTCAAATCAGACCTCCAACTGGTTTAATTCTGTAACCTGAGTAAAACACAGTCCCAATGCATCATGTATTATAAAAGATGCATACCCGAGATGCTGTTAAGCTAATGTTATTGTTTAAGCCCAGCCAGAAACTCAGAACCACGCAACCACTCACTGACCCCCTCCTCCCCCTCAATCCCCAGCTTCTGAGTGGGATGGAGAGGAAAATCGAAAGAATATAAACCCCATGGGTTGAGATGAGGATATTCCAATAACAAAAGTATAATACAAAACTACTACTACTGCTACTACTGCCACCACTACTACTACTACTACTACTGACAAGGGAAATAACAAAGGGAGAGAATAAGAAACTAAGAGGGGAAAGAAAAAACCCAGTAAACACAAGTGGTGCACAATACAGTTGCTCACCACCTGCCGACTGATAACCCGCCTGACCAGAGCAGCGATCTGCTCTTCTGGGTGACTCCTCCTAGCATATATACTGGGCATGACATGCTGTGGTAAGGAATGCTCTCTTGGCTACTGGTGTCTTTGCTTCCTTCCGGCTTCCCGTGCTCCTCCTCACTGGCAGAACATGAGAGACTGAAAAGTTCTTGATCAGAGTAAACACTACTTAGCAACAACTAAAACCATCAGTGTGTTATCAGCATTGTTCTCAGACTAAAGCCCACAGCTCTACACCAGCTGTCAGGAAGGAGAAAAAAAAATAATTCTTACAGCTGAAACCAGAACAGCTAATCGTTACTATTTTTCACTTGACACACTGCATTTATATTTTTGCTAAGAATTTATATCATCTGCCTATTTTCTAGAGCTTTGAGAAATACATACAAGAGGCATTTAATCTTTCAGGAATTTGTATTATTCATACATATCTTTATACTCTTAAAATATTTCAATTCTCTGTTTAACTTATGGGGTCTTTTTGAATCTTAGCATATGTGTGAAGATCTGGTAAGAAGAAAATTAAATAGTTTACTTAGAACTAATTCTTCTCCTTTAGATGTCTGGAGAATGAAAGTATTTGAAAAAATGTTTCCTTCCTGGAAAAAAGGCAGTAGACATATAGGTGCAATTTTTATATAAAATTATCTCCTTTATTGGCCAAGTGACTTAGGATCTTAAATCACTGTTTGTCAGTCAGTCAGATTTAGTTAGTATTCAACAGGTAAGATATCCTAGATGAATAGTTCCAAAGAGTTTAAGAAGGGTCAGTATTTGCTTTACTTTAACTCTTCTGCCCATAGGCATGTAAGTACATTGGGATTTCTCACAACAGCTATTTTTGATGGACATGTCTGTTCAGTACAATTCTGTGGAAACCTTGTCTGAATTGTCATTTGTAAGAGTATGAGAGGAACATGATCTAGGTATGGCCAAGGAAGACAAAAAAAGACAAAATCATCTGTACTTAATGCTGCTTGAAACTTGGAACATTATTTTTTCAATATTTTCACCCCAACCAAGTCAATCTTTTTCCTCTCTTTTAATATTTCACTTTCCTCAGCCATTTATCTTCCTTGTCCCCCTGATGCAGAAAATCTTCTTTTCATTTTCTTGTATTTAGAGGTGGAAATTCGTAGAGAATTGAGTCGAGATCTCATTAGTTATAAGGCAGTGCCATACTCTTACAAGAACAATTAATGAGGAAGTGAATAGGGTGGCTGTGTGTGAATGTCTGCAAAGACAGAGGACAGCACCACCCTTTGTCATTACACTGTGTGTTCTGTTAAAGGACACCAAAAAGGTTGAGGCAATGTTAAGTATCACAGATTTTCTATTTTTGATGAGGCTTTCTGCCTTTAGACAAAGGAAAGTGGAGGTGCAGGAGAATGAAGGGCCAAGGAGGACAAAAATGAAAGTGGATTTGAATTGCAGGCAGAAATTGAATAGTCCACAAAAGCTGTTTAAAAATGCAAGACAGAGAGGACAGCAAGTGGCAAATTTTTACCAGCAGACAGATTTTATGGGAAAGAAGAAAAGCATTTCTGTATTTAACTGTGCTTACAATTGATCAACTTTCAATTCTGTTCATTAAGCTTCATTATTATGAAGAAGTGTAACATAGTCACAAAGGAGTGGATTTGTTTAAAATTTAAAGTGGAACAATTCTGAAATAGTACTGGCACGTAACACTCCTAAGGCAAGATTTCACACACAGGTATTCTCCAACATTAAATCCAATAGACATGCTCCCTACCAAATCAGAATTTGGCTCTAGCTCCTGGGACCTTCTAATGAATCTAATGAATCTAAATCCAAGCCCAGCCAGTACCTCTTTCCATTCCTATTGGATGTGTTAAGTTTTGATTGCTTTCACTCTTAATGTTTCTTGACTTGTTTCAGTTGTTCTAAAGACTTGGTTCTTCTCATTAACAATGCCCTGATCATGAAAACACACAGCAACTGCTTCCACTTGCAATGCACATTACTATTTGTCTATTATCCAGAGAAAATTGCATGTGGTAAATCTCCAAAGCTGACCATTCTGAGATTATCTCTTCCAGTGCATGTTACATGTTGTATAGGATGAGAGACTGGATATTTTTTTAGGATGTTTCAAATCCTGCTCACCTCCCAAGAAACTTTATGCCTTTCAAGGGAATGCTGCAATTAAGAATGCACTTGGATGTATGAAGCCAAACAAGGACTCTGGCCTCAGGAAATCCATGCCTCTTGTTTCCTCTGGATCCCTTAGGAAAATGTGCCTGTTGTGAAATCTTAATGATGTCCTGCCTTTAGGAATTGGTCCTGCTGCCTTTCTCTCACTCACATAATTACATCTGCTCTGTTGCAATCTGTAATGAGCAATGTTCAGGCCAAAACTTGTTTGCCTTACTGACACAAACAGTCTGATGGAAAGCCCTGGGATTATTCATGCAAATGAACTCAGGGTGGTGTAGGCCATTCTCTCACTGCTATAGCACTCAGTTTTAGGGAATATTCAGTGTTTCACAGTTTCCACTGTGCCTAACTACTGAGGAGCATTCTCTGAGTGCACAGACATGTTTCTCCAAGTACTTCTTGACTGGGATTTACTTGCTGGACAGAAGACGCTGCTATGAGATGCTTTTGAACCATCTTAGACTTTTTCTCATTTTAAAACCCTACATCTTACTATAGATGCAATTCTATAAGGGATTGCATGCTTTTTATCCACAATGGATGCAATATGTGGCAATACCATACTGCCAAGACATCTGGAAATAACTCTTTCTCTGGGAAATTTGTTTTATTGTTGAACAACCAGCAAGCCTTCATGAGGACTTGGGATATCTAAGAGGCAGAATATAATACCTGACCTGAAAAATAAGGAATAGTCAGAAGATTCACAACATGGCTATTAAGAGATCAATATTTTTCCATGAAAAATTATAGTGATAATTTGTCATGAAAAAAAAAAGACAGTGGGAAATTGCTTTTTTCAACTCAAGTAAGAGGACCTGGAGTTGAATTTACATATTATCACTGATGACTGGTACAAATTTTGTCTTTGAATAACAGGTAAAAACCACAAAAAAGTAGTGACATAGAAATTATTTTAGAGCTGAGTTGTTATCAGGATGTATGGGATATTCATTGTTATGAAATCTCTTCCCTTAGATTTGCAACATAAAAGTAGAAGCAGAAATGGTAAATTATGAACACCTAGTTTATCCTTTGAGAGCAGGGTGGTAAAGTTAGTTAAGGCTGTTATGGAAATTTCTCCCCTCCCTACATCACAGAAAAAAAAGCTTAAAAGGGAACATGAACACACAAAGAGCAAAACATGGAATAAAATCCTCCTATAACTCCCTTCTTTCCCCCAGGACAAAAATGAAAACCACTTAGAGGAAATTCTTATATTTATATAAAGTAAGGATTTTTTTTTCCTGCTACCATCTAATTTTCAATGAATAAGAGTTACTTCCATGCTATGTCAGAGTCTGACAGGATTTCAGTTGAATTTACCCTGAGCTATATAAGCATTAGAAAGTGAAACATTTTTTCCATAGATATGACTCTGTTCATGGCTTGTATATTATAGTTTGCCTTATTACATCTCAAGGATTGAAGCCTAAGGCTCTGTGCGTGAGTAGCCCAAAACTGAAGGGCCCTTACAAGCCTTGACAACCAACAGCCTGTATTAGCAAATGGTGCGGATATTTCATTTGAAGTGAGAAGAATAAAAGACATTGCTTTAAGTCAGTGAGGAAAATGAAAGACTTAATATAGGTTGAGTACAAAAGGTACATCCAAACCTGATTGCTTTATGTAAGAATAATTAAAAGGAGGCACTCTAACAAAGGTACACTTTTTAACAAGTTCCTTCTTCAAGCGTTTTTCATTTATTTTCTCCATTTCTTCTCCTCCCTCTGCACACGCTGATCCACTGACTGATGCTTTCATTAGCAGTTAAATTAATATTTCGGACCAGGACATTTTTGCTGAGAAACAGATTTGGTAGACTGTGAACTGGTTTTGCACAGTGGTCACTTGGAAAAGTGCTCTTCCTGTTTTCACTTATTTGTACAGCGGGAGAAGTTCAGAAACCATAGCTTTTGAAATATAAACTTTACAGAAGTTTTTTAGCACCTCCATTATTTGGCATGACTTTCACACAAGCTGAGCACCTTGCTGCTTGCTTACTTGCATTCTCTGCAGTTAGCGTCTCTGAAAACTGCATGAGATTTTTATATGTCCGACTGTAATCTATAGGTCTCATATAGCAAAACCTGAACAGTGACATTCAAAAGGTATGTTAGCTGTCCTTGCAAGAAATGTATGATGTACTAATTTCTCAGGGAAAAAATAGTGGACTGGCATGTATGGTTGTGTAAAATACACAAAATTTCAGGAATAAGTTCTACCAGTCATCAAAATGGACCAACATAGAAGCAGGTGATGAACAAGGTGCCACTCTGAGATTACAGAACAATCAGTTTCAGTTCATATACCATGAACTATTAAATGGGTTCACTGGTCAGTATTATCTGGCAATTATTTTGATACAATGATGCTTTCTCTAAGGAAAACAGCCACACAGGGGGAAATATATATTACACTTATTTTAAGTGATCCCATGATTCAGTTTTAAATCAACTCTTTAACCAACCTTTCTGGAATTAACTCCATTCTGCTAGCATACAAGGGCTACAAGTCACTGGTGCTGGGGAAGAGTTTCTGATTTTGAAGTTGAATGGCAGAGCTCCCTATGTACTCATAACAAAGACACAGTTCTTCACAGCCCTTTGCAACAAAGCTCCAGTTTGTCTTGAGGCTTTTTTTCTTTCATGAGAATCACAATACATGAGATTCTTCCTGAGAAACAAATAATCATCAGAGATTATACTCTTTAAAAAAGGAGCTGTGAAACAGCCACAAGCACAACTAGTCACTGAGGCCCAGGCAACTCAAGAAAGGGAGAGTTTTCAGGACGGAAGACCCTTGTCAGGCAGCAGAAGATCTGTTTGTGCTTAGCTATTGTCACCCAGGATGTGGAAAACTGTATGTAGCAAAAGTATGCCAGGATTATAAATTACCCTGAACAGTTATTTTGAGGTAACATTTAACCCTTTTTACTGGATCAGGTTTTTAAAATACATTTAGAAATATAAAGATACAGATAAATGCCAAGGATGACATTCAGAAGCAGCCAGGTGCCAAACTACTATTGAATATGGTAGGCATTAAATATCAGTGTGCTTTTTAAGAACTTCCAAGAACTGCCAAAAGTCTGATTTTTTTTTTTTTGGATTAGGCTATGCACCAATGCACCAGCTGAAGTCAACAACAGCATGGATCTAGAACTGTACTTTCCTAGTTTAGCCAGGTATCAGTGAATGGAAAAAGGCTACTAGTAAAAAGTAGTGTTCAAGCTTCAATCATGCAATTCCTGTGGTTTTTCATTACTCAAGAGTCTATCCCAGTTTGTAGTGCAAGGAGAACCCACATACTCAACAGCAAAATACATTGCCCTCAGCTCATTCTGCATCATACCCCTGAAAGTGGCTTCTGACTCAGCATTTCACAGACCTAGTCCAGTGGTTTTGCATATTTTCTGCATTTGGGCAATCTAATGTATCTTCTTTCTAGAAACCCTTTTTCTGTCTATATCCTTGACATCACTGGCTCTACTGTGGTTTCTAGTAGTGTTAATTTCTGTGGCCATGTGTTGCAGGGAAATGTATCCGGTTTGGGTTTTTTTGCATGATTTTGCATATATGGCTTAGATATGTTGCTTTGTTTTTGTTTTAAGAATGATGGTTTGGAACCAACTTCTAGAGAAGAAACTCCTTGACACATTTAGGTATGGTTCTGCAAGAAAAATTAAGAGCTTTTCTTCTGTCTAAATCTGGTTGATTTTTGACTAAATCTAGTGGTTTTCGCTAGATATAAAATGTAGCTATTGATGCACTTAAAATTTTCTCTTCTCCTCCCCTCACCCCCCAAGCTGTTGCAGCAATGAAAAAGTTGTGATTTTTTTGTTATTCAGGAGTATTTTGCCAGGTGAGTAGGAAAATCTCTTAGGCACTAGATTTCTTTTTGCTTAGATCACATCATAGGTCACCCCAATTATGAACAGCAAAAAAGTCCCTTTCTCTAAAAAGATATTTTGATTTTTATCAGTTCATGTTTTGTAGTATTATCTCCCATTCTACAATGTAGTTTAAAGGTCAATGATGAAGTAATTTGAGATTTAGTAATCCTGATGGTTTTGTACTTCAATTTGACAAGATTGATTAAGAGCTTGCAGCTGTTGAAAACGATGAGAAAAAGAATTTGGTTCTTGGTCTATTTCCATGTTCAGAACAGGGTTTTGATTGTTTGAATTTTTTTTGTTGTTTGATTTTATGCTTTCCTGTTGGATTTTGAGTGGCAAAGCAATTTCAGAGCATTTTGAAAATTCAGAAAACATATTGGCGGATTTTTTTTTTAAACTATTTGGTGAGCTCATGAGTTGCTGAAACAAACTAATATTCTACACTCTTGTTTCCTTTTACATAATGATAGAGGTGTTTTTAAGGAAAAAATCATACTCTTGGGAAGAAAAATAACCACTAAAAACTGGAAATACTGGATATTTCAGTCATCTCCTTACATTCCCATTGAGGATCACAGAAGACACGTAACTATTCCATAGGAAAACATAGGCAAAGAAAAGATGGCACAGATTAGGGTGCTAAATGGGAAAGGAGAAGGACTAGTAAGAGAGATGTTTGGACCCATTTGTGTTGCAGAAGGTCAAATGGATAGGAGGATTACTATTAAATTCCTGTCACCATTGCATTATCACATTGTACCACCATGTCTTTGGCAAACGTTATGGAGTTTTATTCAGAACTAAAAAATAGCATCAATTTAGTGCACAGGCAGCTCATCTTCCATGACAGTCTTCTAAGGAAAGGTAAGATAAATGGAAGCTTTTAGGTATCTATACGTGCTGGTACATTTAATGCTATCAAACAGCTCGCTCGTAAGTTGGAAGTAAGTAGGAAAAAATCTTGCTTGTAGACTTGTAGGTTACAGAAATTTTATTTTACGTTATAGCAGTGAAAAAATTCCCTGAATTCTGAAGGAAGCACAGGTCTTATTTCCAGTCAGCCTTAATTATATTAATAGATCTTCAAGAGATCAGTCTCATCAGGGTAGTATAAAGATGACTTCATTGTGGTGTATGGTGTATAAGTACCTTCAGGAGGAGAAAATTAAGGTTCTAAAGAACTCCTTAACCATTTAAGAAAAGCCTGAGAAGAATCAATTGCTGGAAAATGGAGCCAGATAAAGTTAGACTACATGTAATTTTTTTAACTACCACTATGATTAAATGTTGGAATATGCTCTTGGGACAGACAGATTCTCCATTTCTCCAGACTTTCAACCCAAGGTAAAAGATCTTTCAAGAAACTCTGTTTTAGCTGAGTATAAGTTATTTCTTAAGCAATTACTAAGTGTTTGGTTTAGTAACTGGATAGATTTTAATGGCAGGGATGGTTAAGCCACATAAGGCTCCCTTCTGGCCTCAAATACTGTGAGTTTTGGGAGAAAAAGTACATAGAGCTGTGCAAATGAAAGCTCTTATGCAGGTTACTACACAGCAGATTTACAACTGTCTTTTGATTGTGTCTGATACTAATAACAGGAGATGATGTTGCCACATATTGGTCTCAACTAATTATTTATATTGATACAGAAACTGTTTCTATATTCTATATAATAAAAATACACTGGTTTTTTTAGCTGTTTGATTTTGTTTTGTTTTGTTTGTTTTATTTCAAAGTTGTTCTCTGTTTTGCATTTCACTTAGAGAATTTTCCCTCACCATCCCTGATGCTCTGAATTGTGCTCACATCACCCATGATGCTGCAAATATGTTCTCTGCCCTACCCTGCCACCACTGGCTCCGTGGCAGGACTTTCATGGGCTGCCTTCACTGTTTCCTTTAATTGCATGCTTTCCAAAGATGTCTTCACAAAACTTTTAAATTTTTCATTATGCACAAATCCCATGCCACACCTCACCTTTCCCAGTGTCTCAGCTATTTCTGCATTTACCCCAGGTAAGGATGAATAGTGCTGAAATTGGCAAGTTTTCCCCAGTTTCTGTAGCGTGCAATCCTGTCTCTTTTCTCACTTGCCATTGCTTCTTTTTAGGCTGTTACTATTTTCTATGCTTTTTGCTGACTGGGGGAATGAATTTAGTGTAACCGATAGCAGTCTTTTTTTTCTCATCAAGTAAACATGGGGAAATAAATCTGAGTGAGTTTGAATTTCCTTCTCAAACATTTCTATTTGTATTACTTGGGTTGAAATCACTAAAATAAGTGAGAAGGATTACTAGAATATCATGATTAAGAGAAAGTTAGATTTTTTTTTCTTCACATTTTTCATATATTGCTTTAGATAAACTCTGCTTTTGTTACTGTAGAGTTTCTGGAGTGCCATGCCCTGGGATAAGAGCAAGCAGCCTTTAGGATCTACGGATCTTTTAGTAACCATCTGATGTCATTCTGCATTGTTCTGAGATGCACATTACACAAAAACCACATTGAATTTGCTAGGCCAGGTAAGGTAGAGAGCAAAAATTTAATTATTTCCACATGAGCTGGTAAAGGAGAAAGAAGAGATGACATAACTTACTAAAACTCTGATGTTAAATTGTCCTAGTAAGAGCAACCACGCTATCCTGTTGTGCCATGAAATGAGGATGCTGTATGGTAGACGACACTTTTCACATATTCCAGCTCAGCTTTTAATCTTATTTATGCTAGTTTGCACCCAGAGTCCCCTTCTTGGCTTTATTGATGCTCCCTGAGTAAGGAATAAGAGCTGAATGTAATCCACTTCTGTATCTAGAAAGTAACTTTCAAGCGGTGTTTAAAAAGTACAGACCTTTTCTTTTTGAAAAGCATTAAGGGTGTAATTCCTCTTGCCTAACTTCCATCATTTACAAACAAGTGCCCAACAGAAAATTATTGCTAACAATCATCTATTCACAGATCGACCTGCAGACGCAGCACCCTGCTAACAATTGTACCACCCATTCAGTTTCCCTTAAGGTTGTCAATGGCTTTTACATCAGCTAGTTTTCTCTATTACCCATGATAACTCTCCTGCAACAGAATGCATTAGCATATTTAAAGCATCTGCTTTTATTGTTTTGTAAAATGACCTTAACAAAACCTCCAATCCTAAATAGGAATCAACAGCTGAAAGAGCATACTGAACAACTAAGAATCATTACAACTGATAGTACAAATACTTTAATTTGCTGTTTAGAGCTACTTTGTTGCTTTCAAATGCTTGGTTTCTAACAGTACAATAGATCTGATTCTCTTCTGTTGGTTGTTTTGCATTGATAAACTATAAATGAATACAATTCCCCATTTACTGATCGTGAGTGAGGAGAAAGCAAAGATTCTCTATATTTAAAATAGGAGAATTCTTTTCGTTTGTAAAGCTAAAATGAGTCTCCTTTTTGACATGATTTATAGCAGTGAAGGCAGGTCTGAGAACCACCCAGGCTCAGTCTATAGCTCCTAGAATGAATAGATTATTATCTTCTTTTATTAAATTCATGCATGGCTTGCTGTTGAAGCTGTATATTAAAAGGAAAACAAATACTGTATAGCTATATCCTGCTATCAATTCAATGAACGGACTTCCTACCAAGCCTGATCAATAGGGAACGTGGTGTGAAATCAATGTCCAGCTCTGGCCCATAGCAGTCAGTCCTCCTGAGAACAGTATATCCATGTTAATGTCACATTCAAATAAGAACAAATTCCTATTACTCTGGGAATCAGTGACCCTTTACTGTTGATTTAATGGTGGAGTGACTATGGGGGGTGAGGCCCTGACACTTTGAGTAGAGTTTAAAAGGCTGTTATTCTCTTTATCGTTAAAAGTATGACAACTTCAGTTTTGCGATTTGAAAGAGAGCTGAAAACAGCTGCATCACAGATCTGTTCCTCTATGAAGTCAGGCAAAAGAAATAGGCCCTCTACCCTGTTGGTAATTTTCCAGTATCTGCTTTATTCCTGACTGTAACAGGTTTTTCTTGTTTTTGATCCACACATCTAACAACACCTTTGCTAATACCATTTTTTATTAGGCGTTGGAGGGACTTGCAACACTTACATGTCAGTATCTGCTTCATTTCTGACCACAGACATCCAGCCTGAATAGAAACCATGGCACCAGATGCAAACTTTCAGCCCTCCATCTGTTTTGACAGGTTGCATCACAGACAGATACATTACATCATTCTTTAGGCTGTTCATTTCCTGCCTGGGAGAACTGGAGCAGATAGGAGTGCAGAGGAATGACTAATAGTCAGCTGGAATATCTTCTGCACATCTTCTGATTCAAGTGACACCTTAGGCAGACTTGTGCGGATGTCATTCTTGGGTCTGCAACAGTACAGGTCATGGGAATATTGGAAAGGCTGACACATCAGCAGTGAACACTTGGCTTTCCAGGCCTTTGGCTATAATATTGAACAGATTTCTTAGGTTCCTAAAATTAGTTAATTAGATATAAATGTGAGGCTTTTGCATTATTCCCTAGCACTCCGGTGTTCAAAGCACTATTGTGTGAGTTAATTATGGTCCTTTAGATTCTAAATGCTCTACATTAAGACGTATTTAAACAGTAATAATCATGGGACAGTGTTCAGTGACTTGGAAATATGAAAACTTCGTGGGGGAAAAGAGAGACAATGTTAAACTACTGCCTTGAGGGTGTTGAAAATAACAATCAGCTTTCAGGCAAAAGCTTGAAACTCTGGTGGTATTATTCAATATTCCATGTAACACAGGAGACAGCAGTGAAGTTTTAATTACCATAATTTTAAAATATAGACAATATTCAATATATTGTGCTTTCTTTCTTAGCAGTGCATGCTTAAAGAACTTTCTTGGCAGCCACTCCATTTGTTTCTTTCCCTCTGTTTCTTGACATGTAAATATGAAAGCTTAGGAAGATTGTGACCAAAGTATTGGGTTGCTTTAGCGCATCTCTGCTTACCTCTGGATGCTGAAGCAGTAGAGATAAAAAGGGGGGTGAGAATGGTTCAGGCAAAAGAGAGTAGAGGAAAAGCAGAAACACTGAATAGAAAGCAGGCTTTCAGTGGGGAAACCCCCAAACTCATTGAAAGGACAACAGTGAAATGGCCAGAGGAAAATACTATACATATTTTCAATACACATACTTATGACCTTGGGTTTAAAAAGGCACACCATGTGATGTCCAGTGCCTTCAACTTCCCTCATCCATACCACATGTTGTAGTCTCTTGCTAATGAGCCCCATTTTAGGATGCAGCAGGTAAAGCCATTCAGAACCTCATACTTGATTAGTCAGTTGCCTTTGACACTGCTGATCATGAGGTACTGCTGACCTGATAGTGCAGCTGTGCAAAATAATAGGCAGCTGCTCCTTCTCTTCCTTAAGGCCCAAGACATGGGAAATCCCATAGGACTTGGCACTCTTATTTGATGTCAGCATCCAACAATTAAAGGACACTGAGAGCAAGGGACTTGGTAAAGTATGGAGTCTCTTGAGTCATCAGGTCTGGTCCTTTGCTGTTGCGGATCTCCACCTTGTGTTACTCCTTTCACAGGCTGATTGAGGGGCAGCTTAAAACTACATGTTTTCCTACTCCTACTCCAAACAGAAAGCTCTTCCATAATCAAATTCTTCAAGTCCAGCCTGAGGACATTTCTCTGCTCATTAGTCCTGCTCATTAGTCCTAGTGACAACATTTTCCTTCAGTTTAATTACCTCATCTTCCTCCTCTGACATTTACCTCACTAATACGTTTATAGAGAACAAATTATTTCTCCTTCCAGGCTTTCTTTGGCTGAGCTGACCAGCACACACTTTTTTAGTTTCACCTCCTAATTTAGACTCTCCATTCCCTGGTATACCCATTTAAGATTCTTTTTTTTTTTTAAACAAAGATAAAGGAGAGCTCTCTCCTTCACATGGTAGTACTGCATCTTCCGGGAATTCTGTTCCTTATTGAAGGCTTCATATGCCCTACCAGATTTGTGGCTGATATAGTAATCCTAAATCTCAGATGCTGCATTTTTAACATTTATTTTATTTCTTTGTTTTATTTGCTAGGAATAGCAAGAATAGTTTGTTTTCCTTTGTATTACTAGCTCTGACTCAGACTGACTTCAGCAGTTTCCACTTCCTCTATAGTGGGATCAAATCAACACCACAGACAAGTGTTCTTATAACTTTTTGAGTTGATTTTTGAGTACATAAAGAATAGGTCTGAGCTACAGTTCATCTCACCAGAGGCTGTGTTTCCAGCTGTGCAGGTTGAAGATGCTACTTAGGGTGAGAACTGAAGCCTGCCGTCTCCTGCAGTTTGCTCCCTCTTTCTCTTCCAGATTTATTCTGCTAGGGATATTAGAAAGTATATCCTTGCCTAGACATTTTTGTATTCACTCATGGACCTGTCTGTAGTCCATAAATTCTTCTAAGCCTGCTCTGACCCTGCTGATACCTCTGCGTCCACAACCTCCTGTGTAGCAGGTTTGATGAGTTCACTGCCTGGTACAAAGTTGAACTCAGGCTCATTCAGCTCGTTCACTGACACCCTCTTAGTTTCACTGAATGTCCCCTAGACCTCATACTGCAGGTATGGGTGGATGGGCCCTACATTCAGCTTATCTACCACCTCATGAGTTTGAAATCCTTGCTTACATCCCTTTTAGCCTTCCCCTCCCCAAATGCAGCATCCCAGCCTTTTTTATGTCTTCCTTGACTGTTTATCTGACTGTTATTACCTTTTCCCTAACTCTGTAACACCCTTCTGGAGATGCAGCTACACTGGTTGCAGTACCTGGTACTCAGTATGAAGGCTCAGCATGGGTTTCCATAGTGCCAAAATGGCTGTCTTATTCACAATTTATTGCTTCATGATGCCAAAAAATTCACTTGGCATTTTTGGCTGCTGCTGCACACTGAGCTGATGATTTTGAAGATTAATTTTAAACTGATTCATCCACTTAAATTGGATCAATCAAGCCTGATAGGTGGACCATGCGTGGATAAAGAACTGGCTGGATGGTGGTCAATTACTCAATGTCCAGCTGGAGGCCAGTAACGAGTGATGTCTCTCAGCTATCGGTGTTGGGACTGATCTTGTTTAACATCTTTGTTGGTGACATGAACAGTGGGATTGAGTGCACCTGCAGCAAGTTTGCCAATGACACCAAGCTGGGTGGTTCAGTTGATACGCTGGAGGGAAGGAATGCTATCCAGAGGGACCTTGACATGCTTGTGAGACTGGCTGATGCCAACCTGATGGAGTTTAACCATGCCAAGTGCAAGGTCCTATACCTGGGTCGGAGCAATCCCAGGCACAGCTACATGTTGGGCAGAGAAGAGATTGAGAGCAGCCCTGCAGAGAAGGACTTCGGGGTGTTGGTTGATGGAAAAATGAACATGAGGCGGCTTCAGTGTGCGCTTGCAGCCCAGAAAGCCAACCGTATCCTGGGCTGCATCAAAAGGAGTGTGACCAGCAGCAGGTCGAGTGAGGTGATCCTGCTCCTCTACTCTGCTCTTGTGAGACCTCACTTGGAGAATTGTGTGCAGTTCTGGTGTCCTCAACTTCAAAAGGACATGGAAGTGTTGGAACAATTCCAGAGGAGGGCCACGAGGATAATCAGGGGACTGGAGCACCTCCTGTATGAAGATAGGGTGAGAAAGTTGGTACTGTTCAGCCTGGAGAAGAGAAGGCTGCGTGGAGATCTCATAGCAGCCTTCCAGTATCTGAAGGGGTCCTATAGGGATGCTGG
>JAOEHY010033588.1:16464-71477 GCA_025447955.1 Psilopsiagon aurifrons
GCCAGGTTGGACACAGGGGCTTGGAGCAACTGCTCCAGTGGAAGGTGTCCCTGCCTGGGGCAGGGGTTGGAGCTGGAGGAGCTTTAAGGCCCCTTCCAACCCAAATCAGTCTGGGATTCTGTTATCACCAGTCCTTGTAAACCATCGTATCTTACCGCATGTTCCCCTTTGGCTCCTCTTGCACTGCCACTGGTTTCTGAATGGAAACTACTCACAGCTTGGAGTTTCAATAAAAGTGCTCTGCTCAGATGAGCTGGGATATGGTTTGCTTAAGAAAGTAACTGAGGTAAAGAGAATCCCTCTGATGGATTGGAAGCCCCCACTGCTGAGTAATAAGGGGACTATGTTTTGGGGCCAGAATGCAGAGTAATTGAGATGGTATTGATGTGGTACAGAGCATCCACCCCTGCAGGGGAGAATGTAGTGTTAAGTGCTGAAACTGGTGAAAATCATCTTGAAAACAGTGCCAGGAGTGATGTCAGGTCTCATTTAAGAGGAAGACCCACTAGGGAAATACCTATTAAAAGTGAAAATTTATGTTAAGTGCCTTCCTTCTCATGTGAGCAGAAGAAAACATCCAGAGTAGCTAGAAACTGGGAGCATTTGGTTTCTCTGTAAGGAAAGGGAGGGCAGCCTGGAGCTTGATCTTTGGGTGGAACATGGGAGAACAGGTCCAGCCCTGGTTTGCCAGAGAAGCTTTGCTTCTCAGGCTTTTAAAGGGGGTTCTAAGAACCCCACCTTTGGAGAGACTGATGCACTCCCACAGGCAACAGGTAAGAAAGTCTGTAGAAGTGTAACAGTAGCAAGGGGTGAGACTTGGTCAGGGTTAGACTAAGCTTAACCGGTTCAATGCCCATGATGGTGCATGTGTTTGGAAGAGGGTTTTGTAAAGTTTTCCTTTTGAAAGTCTGGGACTGCTAGTTTTGATGGTTGTTTTCTTCAAAGACTCCTCCATTTCTCTAAAGTGTATGGGTTTAGTTTGGCATGGGCATGGTTTGGGTCCCAGTGTGTGCATTTTCTGCCTAACAGATGTAATGGCTTTAATTCCTTAGGCTGTTAGAAGCTGGATCAAGATGACAGCTCCTGCTTTTACCCACAGTCAATGACTAGTTTCCTCCATGCCTCACTTCAGGCTCAGTGCAACGTCTGCTTTTCATGAATGCTTTCTGTTCATTTAAAGAGCTTTTTTTATTCTTTCAGATCTGTTTTTATGGAGCAGGCTGCAAGTCTGGCTTTGCACCTTTACCATTTCTACTACATCCATAGCTCTCAAGTCTGCGTACATGTTTTAGCCTCTTTGTTGAATGCAAGTGTTGATTGTCAGTTGTGTTAGTCATAAGCTGTAAGTCATTTGCTCTTCTTTTCTTTTTAATCTTTACTTTGTTAGATACATGGACGTAGATGGTTTTGTTTTGTTAATTTTCACACCACATCTTTTCTGTACTTTAGGTTGACTCCTCACTGCACTGTGAAAGCCATTAGGAAAAGGTCCTTGGGGTTAAAACCTGGGGCTCCACAGAGTTACCTGCACTGGGGGCTAGAAATTAATTTAAATGGCGACTGATCTGTCTGAAGCTGAACCCGTGCATCATAAGGCGCTTCCACTCTTAACGGGAGCTCAGCTCATCCACACGGACAAGTTAAGTGAGGTAGGGGCTGGCCCGTTCTCCAAGCTTGCCCTTGGATCAGTCCTTGACTTCCAGTTCTGCTGAAGGTTACTCAGTGCTCTTTCTCCCCTGTTCATAGGCAACTCAATTGGGAGTCTACTAACCCCTCTAGGCACTCTCCTTTCCCTTCCCTGCTTTCCCTGAGATGTTCTGTTCAGCAAGATCCTCAAATCTCCTTTAATGTGGAATTGAAAATAAATTCTTTCTTTTGTAACTGTAAAATGGGAACCTCTCCTCTCCACGTATGCTTCAAAGAAGCTGGTTTGAGGGTTACTAGCTTTTAAAATGCTGAAAAATCCAAATGTAACCAAAATCTCTCTGCATATGCTGCTTTGATTTACTTGAATTCCATTTCTAAATCTTTCTGATTCTTTACAGTATCTGTACTGATTTTCTTATGCTTTCCATAGAAGGTTGAAGACGACACAATGCCCATCCGCCGCGCCGTGAATTCTTCTCCCCGGGAAACCCCTCCCAAAAGTAAACCTGCTGAAGGTGAAGAGGTCAAAGCAGGTACTGTGATAATTCCACAGTGGATTGTTAGCTGGGGAGGGACTCTTCATTAGGGACTGTAGTGATAGGACAAAGGGTAAAGGGTTCAGACTTAAACAGGGGAAGTTTAGATTAGATATAAGGAAGAAATTCTTTACTGTGCGGGTGGTGAGGCACTGGAATGGGTTGCCCAGGGCAGTTGTGAATGCTCCATCCCTGGCAGTGTTCAAGACCAGGCTGAACATAGCCTTGGGTGACATGGTTTAGTGGGAGGTGTCGCTGCCCATGGCAGGGGGGTTGGAACTAGATGATCTTAAGGTCCTTTCCAACCCTATTTTATGATTCTATGAATGTATCTATACCTTTTTTTCTCTGTGCTTTGATCGACTGTTCCAGGTAGCTTTTGCACATTTTGTCTGTTCCCTAAGCCTGCAAATTCTTCAGCTTACTTGTTTAATTACTTCAGTTAATTTTTTCTCTTTTTTTCCTCAGTGTTAACCCTTTGAAAAATAAGAACTTGTCAGCCTTATTTAGTTTAGCTGTCCTTTAATTTAAATTGAACTCTATTTTACAGTTATTCATGTGTCAATATGCAGCTTTGTTATTTCCAGGGAAAGCACTGCTCCTGCCTATCTGATTGTTGTATGGCATTTACTGTATTTTGTTTCTTCTATACTTTGGCACCAAATTACTTCTTGTGAAAAACTGAGAAGTGCTGAAGACAAGCTCAGAGTAAGAAAATATATAGCAGGTGAACAAGTACAAATGTATATCAGAGTACAAGTACCAGAATCCAAGCATAAAATGTCCATACTACAAACAAAGGGTTTACCACAACAAAGTCTAAATTTGGAATACCCAAGGTCATTCAGGAAGCATCCCTCCTTTTTGTAACTGTTGACTTCATCTTACAGAGTACATTTTGGGGCATGCAAGGGAGTACAAGTGTGTACTCAGGAATACTCGCAGATACCCACTCTCTTTCCTCCCATCAGCACCAGAACTTGTCCATGTCTTTCCCTTATCCAGGTCTCACACCTGCTTGTGCTACTCCTCCCATCCACACGTTCTTCACCAGGAGCATGAATGACTGTCAGCATTATTGTTTTCCTACTGCCTCTAATTCCCAGATCTAAGGTGTGTTTGGGAGATCTGTTTCTCTGCGTATATAGCTAATAATATTGACACAAATATAAGTAATGAAAATGCCAGGATGGTGTGAGCCATGCCACAGAAATAGTTTCCCTGTAGTTAAAATTAGTCCTTATCCCTGCAGGTAAAGGCTGAACCCAAGCAGAATACTTGCCACTTTTCTAGCAATGGTGCAGCAAATTCTATATGATCTGATTTGTCCTATCCTCCTGCTTGTGAACACATCAGTTGAATCTAAACACACATGAAGAAAGACTTGAAGGACTGGCCCTCAGGACTCAGATCAATTTTTGATTACATAAAGCAGCTTTTATGCTGCAGGTTGGAATAACAAGTCTCTGAGATCAAAATTAAGCTCCTTGTGAGCATGCAGATTATGCATTTTAGCAACAAGCTTTGCTAACAATGTAGAGGCAGAACAAAATGACGGAAGGAGCAGAGAGACCATTCTTCTGTCTCTTCAGAGTTTCTTTAGAAAATGACTGTACAAGCCCTACACTTTGACCTCTGTGCTGAAGTGGCAATCTTCAACTACAATTAATTGGCCCACATGAAGAAGGGTAAAATCAGTTGCTTAGTATAATGCATTATCATTTTCCTGATATTTCACTATTAGTAGCTCATTTTTCCTAGATAGAAGGATCACTAATTGTTCTTCTCATATTAAAAAAAAACTGAGAGATATTCTGAAGGAACAGGAGGAAAAGGGGAAACTGGGAGAAAGGCTTTACAGAGATTCTCAGGAAGTCATTCCAGGGTAATTCAAGCTCATTTCTGGCTACTTTTCTCTACAGGATGAAATGGGACATGTACTTAAGAGCTTTGCTGAATTTAGGATCATGTAAACTATGGCCAAATAAAACAAATCAGGGACTAGGAAGAATGATAGTGGAAATGACAGAAATGTAAAACTGGAAGGAATCTCAAGACATTGCCAGCTTCCTGCCAGAGGCAGCACCAGACACCTCTGGACTCCTTCAGGTGGCTGTTGGCATCTTGCCAGGAAGACTGGGTAGGCAGCTGAAGGGAAAGTTTAGAAATCAGTGATTTAAACAGGGTAAAGCCAATGAAGGGAGAGCTGTAGGGGGCAGAAGATTCTTACATTCTTTAAGATATACCATAGAAAGCAAGGGAAAGAAAAATGTGTGCAAGGGGAAAAAATGTTTTTAAAAAAAATCGAAAAACAAGCATCTGTATTGAATCAAAAACTTGAAGAAACTGCACATAAGGAATTGTTTCTTGGTTACTGCAAGAAGCTCTTGAGGAGAAACTAGGGTTTAGAGCAGCTGTCACCTTTGCCCTGAGGGGAAGATGCTAGGAGTAGTAGATTGCAAAATATTTTCCATATTCTTTTGCATCAATGTGAGGTGCTTTTATTTGACTTTTTTTTTTTTTCATTTTATTTTAATTTTTAGTGTGGATGGTTTTGTTTGTTTGTGGTTTCATTTTTGGGTTTTTTTTTGTTTGGTTGTTTTTTTTGGCTTTTGCAATTTTTAAAGCAAAACAAGTCATCAATACTGAGGTCCAGCAGGCCAAGGACCTTCTGCTCATACTGTTTCTTGGATTTCTTGCCATTTATCTCAAACTAAAGGCCTTGCTTAACATAGACAAGTGGAGTTATTTCCATTTTCTTGAAGTGATGCTAGTTTGGACCAAGGAGGACTATGGTAAGCTTGATGTCTGGATACTGCATGCCAATGCTAAATCTAAACACTAGTTTGTGAATAGCAGGTTGTGGGTTTTGTGCTTTCCCAGATTGTGCTATTGTTTCAGTAGATGGAAGCTTGCAAAATATTTCCCTTGTACAGTAAAACAGTTTAAGGAATTTAATAGTTTTCTGGAAACTTTTATTTCTGACATTTCTTTTAGTAGACAATAAGCAGTTCCTTGAGAAGAATTTGTAAAGCATGTTTCCTGCAGCTTTATGATGATTCTCTGCTGTTTTTCAAAATGATCACCTAAAGAAACATCTTTTGTTGTAGGAAAATACCTAACCCCCTTTTCCCTTGAGGATTCTCTTCAGTTTAAGAAGAGTTTAATTCATATTTCTTTCATTTTTTCAGTGGAAGCTAAAAGGTATCTTTCTTTACCTGGCTACCTTTGGTCATATGCTGTCAATAGTCTTGAGTGAACTCTCCCCTGTAATACTGCATCCAGCTCTGGAATCCTCAGTACATGAAAGATATGGACCTGATGGAGAGGGTCCAGAGGAGGGACGTAGAAATGATCAGTGGGACAGAGCATCTCTCCTGTGAGGACAGGCTGAGAGAGTTGAGGTTGTTCAACCTGCAGAAGAGAAGATTCTTGGGAGTCATTATAGCAGCTTTTCAGTTCTTTAAAGGGGCCTATATGAAAGGCCCCTTTTAAAGAGGGAGAGACTTTTTAGCAGGGCCTGTTGCAATAGGTAAGGGGTGACGGTTTTAAAGTAAAAGAGAGGAGATCCAGGCTGGACATGAGGAAGAATTTTTTTACTACAAGGGTGGTAAAATACTGGCACAAGTTGCCCAGAGAGTTGGTAGATGCATCATCCTTGGATACATCCAAGGCCTGGTTGGGAACGGTTCTGCGCAATCTGAACTGCTTGAAGATGTTCCTGCTCATTGCAGGGGGTTGGGCTAGATGACCTTTGAAGGTGACTTCCAGCCCAAACTATTCTATGATTCTGTCATACCTGTAGAAGCCTGTCTTTAAGTTACCTATCCTTTAGGCAAATTTGCTTGAAGATGTCTGGTAGATTCAATGGGGGGAAAAGCCAGACAACTTTGTGCATGTGCATGCAGATCACATAATTAAATAAGCCTCTGTTCTTATAGAAATCAGATTAAAACAATTCTCTGGTTTCATTCTGTTACTTATGGCATCTCTGTTTCAAAAAATTTTTCTACAGGCTCCCTTGTACTTCACCATCACACACTTTATTAGCGATGAAAAAAGGCTGTCCTTATTCAGAACACTCCTACAAAATCTTCCTGTAGTATAAACAAGTTTTTCTGGTTGTGGATCAGTAGCTGAATAAACCATAGAATGTTTGTGAAGCCCAGTCTGCATCCTAGGGCAGTGCAGACTGGTAGCTGACTTGTACCAAATGCAACTAAGCAAATGGAGAGAGGAGGTCCAGGAACAGAGTGAGTCTATATGCATGTGTGTTCCACAATATAAACAAAAGGGTACTGTAGAATAATTTATTAAATAGCTCTTTAACAATGTACAGCCATGAAGAGGGCAGTCTCATCTGCTGGGAAATGGAGTGCGTAGTGAGTGGTGTTTACTGTGAGGTATATGCGAAGAAAAGGTGGGGGAAAATTGTTCCATGTGCCTTCATATAGCCCAGTAAATCTCAGACTTCAATGGATGCAAAATGCACACATAAATAATACTCTCTTAAGACCATTTAGCATAAGGGCCTATTGTGCACAGGCAGCAGAGTACGTGGACTCACAAAGCATTGTTTTTTTTCAAATGTACACTCCTCTGCTGCCTCAAGAGTCAGTGGAAGAAAGGTCTTTATCAGCCACTGGCACTGCTCTGTGAAAGCCAGGCTCTGCCTATGGCCTGTGTTTTCTAAGATTGCCCCAAATACTTCTCCTGGTACTGTTTCCCCTTTCTATAAAGCCCAAGGCCAAGCAAATACACAAAATCCCACAGATATTTAGAGGGGAAATTAATTTTAGTGTGCCCTGAAATCATGTGAAGGATGTAACACTAGTCAGTGGAACTAGAAACTTGTGGAAAGGTTTCTGTTTACTTCTTTCCTTGATGTGATGATACATTACTGCCAGGCATTTGTGGGTTTTAAATCAAACCATTCATGTTACTTTAATGCAGTTTGATGTGTGTTAATAATGTATACATGCCTAATTCAATGGGAACCATACCATGTCTAAACTTTGAGAACATTAAATATGTTCATGTTATTAATTTCTGGTGAATAGGAACAAAGGACAACTTACTTTTCTAATATTTTACTTATCCCTGATATTCCATTTCTCCTGGTTCATATTATAAGCTGTTTTAGCAACTTCAGTCCTTTTTTAATCCGTTTAATACCGAACTGATTTTCCCCTGTTGTAAGGTGCTCTGATATTTTGGGGCTTTTGTTCTAAACAAAACCAAGACACTTTTGTAAAGCCACAGATATACTGTTGGCAGAATGCCATGGTTATTTAGCCTGTAACTACAATGCAAATAAAACCCAAGTCTTCCAAGAGTTTACAATGTACCCTTTGTTTCTTACTAGGTTTGTTTTCTGCTTCTTAGTTCCTCAAACAATGCATATTTATGCTAACTGCTCCCATGTTTGAACACCGTATTTGGGGTGGCAAAGGTTAATTGAAGCCAAAAGCTTTGACCAGACCGTCAGCTGCTCTGAACCAGCAGAGCTGAAATGGGTTTGGCTTACGGCTGCTGAAGATGTGGTTTATTAGATCCAGAAATTGAAGGGAAAAAAGAAAGAGTGGAAGGGAAAAAAGAAATAGTTGAAGGAAAAATGTTTTCTTTAGAGACTGCTCATCAGATTTTGGTGTAAAAAGCATCACTGGGATGTGGTGAGTTTCTAGGGGAGCCTCCAAACAACTGCTGTTCTGTGAGGGATAGGATCCTGAGTACTGGGCAGATGATACTGCATAGGGATTAGCTTCATCTGTACCCTGCTATCTAAAACTTAGACATCTAGGCTGGAACTGCTGACCAGACAGAAGCATACAGTGTTTTCATGGGTACCGTTGGCATCCAGCCTTGCAGTGGCCACCCCAGAAGGGCACTGTGTGATGTGGGTAGGCTGTTCTGGGTAGTGGTGATACTCAGGAAGTCTTAGCAGTGCCATGACACCTGAATCCCATTCTATGCTGAGCTAGTTGTCCAAGACTAACCATGGCCAGTGGACAGAGACCAACAAGCACATCCAGAAAAAAAATACTGACAAAACCTCCCCTACCAGCACACACAGAAGACAGGGGAGAAATAATGAAGCAGATTTTAAGCTTGCAAAAGCAAGAACCTGCAGAAGCAAGAGACTTCTTGCTTCTGAGATACCTTTGCAGAACTGCTTCACTGCTCTAGAGACTGAAGAGGACTTGCGCAAAGCATTTGCCACTGTCCCACGTGAAATCCTTATCTCTAAAATGGAGAGACATGAATTTGATGGATGGGCCGCTTGGTGGATAAGGAATTGGCTGGTTGGTTGCACTCAAAATGTTGTTATCAATGTCTCTATGTCCAGGTGGAGATCAGTGACAAGTAGTATTCCTTAGGATTCCTTAGTTCCCAGGAATTCCCCTAAAATTCCAGTCAGTGCTGGGACTAGTGCTGTTTAGCATCTCTGTCAATGACATAGACAGGGGGACTGAGTGCACCCTCAACAAATTTTCTGGTGACACCAAGCTGTGTGATACAGTCAACACACTAGAGTAAAGGAATGCCATCCAGAGGAACCTTGATGGACTTGAGAGGTGGGCCTGTGCAAATGCTGCGAAGTTCAGCTAGGCCAACTGCAAGGTCCTGCATCCGTGTTAGGACAATTCCAAGCACAGCTACAGGCTGGACAGAGAATTGGTTTTGTTGGCTGATGAGAAGCTCAGTGTGACCCAGTGTGCTCTTGAAACACAGAAAGCCAACTGTGTTCTGGTCTGCATTAAAAGCAGTGACCAACAGGTTGAGGGAGGTGATTCTTCTCCTCTACTTCACTCTTGTGAGACTCTACCTGGAGAATTGATGAAAAGACAATCTGAGCTCCAGAGCCCCTAACCACCTCTCCCAGAGCTCTGTAGTCCTTTTTAATGTTCTCTGGGCTACCGCTATCGATATCAGTAGCACCCACATGGATCACTGGAAGTGGGTAATAGCGGGACCGACTAGAGCAGGCAGCCTCTCTGCAGCATCCCTGATCTGAGTCCCTGGTAGGCAACACACTTCCCTTGAGACTGGATCAGGCCGACAGATGGGTGCCTCTGTTCCTTTCAGAGTAGAGTACCCTACTACTATGACCAGCTGCTTTTTTCCTGGCAGCACCAGTAGTGATCTTCTTTACCAGTACATCAGCCGGTTGTTCCTGGTGAGAGTGTTTCCTAATCAGCCCCCTGCAGGACAGCAAAGCGGTTCTGGTTGAGGTCAACAGATTTAGGAGGAAGCCCATTGCTTTTAACTGTCCTCTTCCTCCTTTTTTTGGTTGTTTTTTTCTGTTACTGTTTCCCAGCTTCCTGGGTTAGCTGCCTCCTTTCCTGCACAGGCAACAGTGGATGCTTGAGGCCCCTGCACAAATGGTACAGATTTATTATATTAAACCCAAATTCTTGAGGTGGGGAAGGACCAATAAAGAAGGTTTGTTAATTAAGATCTATGGATCCAAACTCACCATCAGGTGCGTTTGTGAACCCACTCAAAACAAAGAGCTTGGCCATGCTTGGACCTCAATGTTTTTTTTCAGCTTACACCAAGCCACAGACAGCAAGGTGGCTTGTGGGCATCTGCGAATTTCTTCTGATTTTTATGCCTCCTCTTTGTTCACTTGTGTGGTTGTGTGTGAAGCAGCTTGGATGCAACAGTGCAAGTTACCGAGTTTAGTACCAAAGGTGTAGCTTTTTTGACATACAATCCTTCTTCATCATAGGTGCTTGTAGCAAATGTAAATTAAAAAGCCTCCCTCTTCAAGCAGAATGTGCTGTGCATAAAATGCATTTGCCAAATACTTTCAGCACTGCAATAATCCATTTCATGATTTAAAAGCCTTGTAAACATGTCAAAATGGTTGGTTGGTTCTACCATCTTTGTGTCATCTATTGCACTGAATAAATAAAAGGAAATACAATTTATTCAGCGCTGTGGAAGCACAACATTTCTCTCACTGATGTGTGACAACTATTATCATATTTATTGTCAGCATTACGCTCCTAAGCATGCAGGTGATGCATCGTGAGTATTTCAAACTTATAAAGCCATCAGTACCTTCCCACTGGACCTTATTTGCTCAGTTGTATCTGCACAGTTAGCTGGGATATCAGGAGGTAACTGATGAGACATTAAAACTAAAGTATAGATAAACTACTAAATACCCTGCTGCCTGCTAGAATCTGAACTGAAAAACAAACAACAAATAAAAAGTTTGTTGGTTCTTTTGAGGAGCTAGCTGGAACCAAAGTTTGCAATTCCTCCTTTTTCTCTGCTGCGTGGGAATTTAGCAGCCTCCAGAAAGATGACAATATAAGGCCACAGACAGTACCATCTGACTCTAGGCTGCAAAAATATCTTGCAGCAGCTATTATAAACCATTTACCACCTACTCATTCTGTCATACATATATTTTCAAAAACACCACTGAAATGAAAATGAAACTAGAAAAGACCTCTCTCACAGTGTATAGTCTATTGGAGGAAGCAGCTCTGCAAAGTCCCAGGGGCTTACTAAGTCACTGTTATTTGAGACACTTAGAGAGAAGCTCCACTTTTGCAGCCTGTCAGCTTTATGCTGAATGTTTGTACCGGATCTTTGATCTCTTATTTATACATATTTCTCCAGGACAGGAAAGTAAACAGAAAGAGAAATTCAGTTTCTTTGAACCTTTCTGTATCACAGAGGTCAAGAACAACAGCATTTCAAACAAAGTGGGGGAATTTATCTTTGCCTCTTAGTTTGCAGGAGAGCTGCATATGTTATATCAAGCCTCCAAGGTGAGGTTCAGGTATAGTACACTAATATATGACTGAACATATTCTGTAAATGATACTGACATAATTTCTCTGGGTGAGCTCATGTGTATGTGACACTGGGACATGTTTTGGGTTGTCTCCAGTCTCCTAATTGCTTCAGTTGTCTTCAAGCAGGTTCCACATGTTTTCTGAACTGGCAAGGAGACAAACTAATGAACCATATGTGCAGTGTTTAAAACTAGAGCTTAAACATTCACTTTAGCTTCATCATTCCTGTAGTCACTGTAGCAAATTTTCAATTGGGATTAAGATTAAATGAAGTAAAGCACCAAAAATTCCTCAGGAATTTCATTGTTCTCTGAAAATAATTTCATTACCTTGCGAGAATGAAATAGCCAAGTTGTAAAAACCTCCAAATTCTCATAAGCCTAAATGGAACTGTGATTCTGATGTGTCTTGCAAGTAGTCTGACTTTGCTAATTCTAACCAGGTAGGGATGGATACACTGTCCTGAAAGATTATCATATAAAAACACTCATCATAGTAAGCAGACAGCAGCTTCTGTGGAAAATAGCAATCATAAAACTGTTCCTCTTTCAAAGTCCAAAGGAGGCTTCTGGAGCACTTTTAAAATAGGTAAATGCAAAAGTGCGCATAGTTTTAAGATACTTGTTCTTGGGAAGTCTCCAATTTTTTTAATTGCTATTGGAAATGTCTATATTGGTGTGCATTAACTTTTTTTCTAGAGTATCATATCTTCTCCTAGATTTTGACTTGAAGCCTTGCTTTAAGGACAAGGCCAGGTTGGACATAGCCTTGGGTGTTATGGTTTAGTGGGAGGTGTCCCTGTCCATGGCAGGGGGGTTGGAACTAGATGATCTTAAGGTCCTTTCCAACCCTAACTATTCTATGATTCTATGAAAAATAAACAATGTTGATTTAGTTTTCCTTACAAAGGCTTTTCACATTTTCTTGCAAACTGGATGTTTTAGTAAGATTCTTCCTTATTTGAAAAATCTTCTTAATAATACTAAAAAATGTTTGGATCCAATTTTTTAAGCCTGCCCAGCTTGTAGTGGAAATAGCTCACAGAGATGAGACAATATTAAATCCAAACAGCTATGATCACATGATGATAATTGAAGTGTCACATATACAAATACATAATAATTAGCAATTAATACAGTGAAAAATTGGCAATTAAACCAAAATGGACTAGTATGGCTGAAGACCATAAAAGACCTCATCACATCATGAGATAATGTCTTTGTTTTTAGACAATAAAATAAACCATGAAGAGCATATTTCTGTCATTTATGTGAAATCAAGTAGGTTAATCATTTATGATTTTTATGCTTCAAAGCTTATGTGTGCTACATGCTGTAGAGTGATCTAAACCATTACTCTAAAGCCCAATGTACCATGCATGCTCCCCGCCGCTGCAGAGTCAGCCTCATCAAATTAGACTTTGTCTAAAAGATATTTTAAATATATTATGGGATGAAAGGTGCTGCTTGATTATGCAAAGATGCCATAAGAATGCTATTTAGGAAAGGTACCTAGCTCTCATCATTTATTTCCTCTGAGAGCTCAGATAATCAAACCTGGGAATGCATATACAGAGATGTGATGCAAACCATGTCTTCCAGAGAAGATGAAGATGAAACATGATGCTGCACTAAACATTTCCCCTCAAATTGCTCATCTGAAGCAAGCTGTAGCTATTATATATACCCTTGTCTCTAACTGGGTAGCAAGACCAGGAAAAATTTCACAAAGGTGGAGGAACAGAACATAAACTGTACTAATGCACCAAACTTAAAAATTCATTCAGAATAAGTGGAAATATTGCAAAAACATACAATACTGTACTGTAACTGGAGAATTTAGAAGAGCTCCCTTCACTGAGCTGACAGTCTGGAATTGCCTGTAAGTTAGTGTTGGTTTGTGGCTCAGATCAAGCCAAATGACATTCTCATGGGGAGTGGCTCATGATCCACTGAGCAGGAATGCCTTCTCTGATGACATCTGTCTAACTGTGATCTGAATTATTCGTGACCAATGTCTGCCTAACAATTTTGGATCTTCTGTAATGGAAATTTCCTCTCAAATAGGGAGAATTTCATGATCTCTCTTACCCTCTGAAAGAAAAGCTTCCTATTGACTCAATTAAGGTTTGAACAAAACGTTAGGTAGAGTATAATTCTCCATCAACTCCATGCTCATTATAGTTACCAGGCAGCTACAGTTATTTCCGGGGTTACATCTGGAGCAACGTGTATACCAAATGCAACTGTATAAGTGACATACACATGCCATAAATAATAAAGGATCTTAAAAATGTAATTTTCTATCAGGAGCTTGCATGCGTGTGAAAGCTCATAAATAACTAGTGTTTATTCTCCACAAGGCACTTTTGCAGTAGCTGATAATAGCTGAGTAAATGGTAGATGGGATGAATTCCTCCACTGATTTCAAATAAACCTTATGAGTTGGAGCAGTAAAGAATGTTAAACAGTGTGCACAAAATAACATGCTGTTAGATACCATACATGCTGCTTCAGTAAACACTAAAGCATTTAAATCTTGGTTCCATCACAGTAGACAGCAAGACAGTAAGCTAAGGAAGAATACTGGATTTTAGAATTCTTTCAAATGCTTGTGCATACTGTTGTCCTGTGCTTGAGACTGCTGGCAGATGCTTCTGTCACTTTATTTCTGTGTCACTGAAATAAAACCAGCCTGGAGTTCAGATGAACATATTAATTTTTGCCGAACTATATTAGTGTAGCTTTAATCCTGGGTGAGTGAACACAGTTGCAAGGGTAGCTCACAGCACACTCAGATCCTGTCAGGAAAAAATTATAAAGAAGACCATGTCATCAGGTAGCAGAAATTTTATTCTTCCTTTATGCTACCTGCTTTAAAGGAGTCCCAGGTACGCTTGCACAAACAGCCTGTAGAGAAACGCACTCCAAAGCAGCAACCAACCACAGGAATTAGTCCAAAAAAAAACCTGCCCACCTAAAATGGCCATCCCTGTTAGTCAGCCCACAGAACAGCTAACTGAGAAATCATGATGTTGATTCAGGCAGGCAGAAATGACCCATCTATAGAGATTTCAATGTAAATGTGGCAGCATGTGCCCTAATTTCTTGTACATCCTCTCACAAAAACTACTATCAGGAAAACTCAGGGCCTTGACTTCACTAGTGGCAAATTTCCATCACTTGAGGAAGGCCAGGCTGAGTGTTGGCTGTTGGGTTGACAGAGCAACATGCTGAACAGAAAGAGCAGAAAAGGAGTTTCCTTGTTCCTTAGTTTGTTCTGCGGTTTTTTCTTATAGAAAAGGTCTCCTTGTAGATTTCTCTCTTTGCCACTCTGCCTCTACTGCACATGCTTGATTCATCCCAAAACTCCTGTGTTCCTCTTCTGTAACACTGAAATGAGCCTGACATGAACAAGCCCCTTCCTGCTCTCAAATGAAGCAGAAGGCCTCTGGGTATCATGCTGTTGACTTGCTCTGTGGATTAGATCTGTCTGCTTAGCACTGTACTAGAGAATGATGAAGGGAGTAAGACCTGCTATTCTTCAGCCTTTAACTGATGAAGGCTGAGATCCAAGCAAACTAGCATCTTTGGCTTCAGCAGAAGGACAGCAGGTAGCATTGTGATAATGTACAAACAGGTGTTACTGGGCAACCTGAAAAGGAAGGTGAACTTTGAGGTGAGGATACTATGCTGGCAGGAAGAAGCTTGGATCCCCTCTCTGACAAAATCCAGCATAGCAGTAAAGGTTTCTGCTCGTAACCACAAAAGTACAGGCCAGGGTCCTCTTGTTTGTGCTCTTTTAGACCAGGAATCCTATATTACGTTTGATGGACTCCCTATAACAGGAAGACTTTTCTAGAGCCTGTGGCCAAATATGGTCTTTGGAGAAGTCTGAATGTTTCATGTGCTAGCTCCCAAGTAAGTGCTCTAATCCCATGGACAAGGACACCAATGCTCCTTAAAACCAGCAGGAGTTCAGATATGCTCTCTGCCTAGCATTTCCTATTGTCTACCAGGCAGCTCCAGCTCAGCATCTATCTGTTTCTTGTCCAAATTTCCCCCACATGCTGTGAATCACACTGAGGAGGCTTTCAGCTCTCCTTGTTGGCTTTATGATGTACTTCATGTACTGATCCCCAAATCACCCTGTTGGGGTCAGGCGCCTCACTTTAGTTACTGTACTACGAAAGCTGAGGACTCTTCAGAAACTTTTCTGACTCTCTTCCAACTCTAGCCTATATTTCTGAAACTCTGAAACACCCTAAGAACCAAAAAAGCTGGATGGAAGTCCCTCAAGTTGGTGAAAAAGCAGCTGGGAACACTGCCCACTGCAGCTAGTAAGATGTTCCTCAGGTCAGCATGCATCAACACATACTCAGCTTTCATGCCCGTGTACTGCAAAGGGGAGAGAGAAAGAAGGTATTTTTTCCTCTGGCTCCACTGGTAGCTCTGACTGAGCTGAATGCATCTGGCACATAGAAAGTTAAATGCAAACCTTTGGACTGTCACACACAAGAACTGTGGATGGTGTTTGCAGCTCAGAGAAAAGCTGCTGTCTGCTAAATTGTTTAACGTAGAAAGAGAAGAGGGAGAGGAGGTATTTAGATCGTTAAGTTGTACTGGCTCTGGAGGTTGTAATACCTAAAAATTTTAATGGAGTGGTGACACTATTAGCCTTGTAATATGACACGAGTGGGGCTCAAACATTGAGAGCATTTTCAGGATCTTTGCCATTCTCATTAGCAGTTCTTGAAGGTACTTGTGCTAAAAAAGTAGCAATAGTTACAGATGCACAAGGCTAATGACCACTGTCTATGTGTTGAAATGAATGAACCAAAACCCTTGTAGAGTCAAAAGTACATGATAAATACATTAATCTTGAAGCAAAGTGAAATTAGCATTTGTGTAACCTAAGGTGCAGTGTGAAAGGGCACCTTGAAAATATGTGGGATGAGTCCTCCGCTACAAAATCTAAGAGATCTGGTACTTCAGTGTTTATTGCAGGTTCTCAGCTCAGCTGGGCTTTACAACAGCATGGTTTGACAACACATTTAAAAATAACTTACAAACTAACTATGTTAGATTTGCACAGCGCACTACTGAGCAAATGAATTGTCCTGCAGTGACGTGTGCTGAAATCTGTTCCCCATTTCGATTTCATTATGCTATGGGGATGCAGCATGCTCCTGGGGCTGAACCGAGACATCTGGTCGCCCCTCGTTCACTGAAGTGGTGGAGGGTTGCCCCCTATAGGGAAAGAAAAATACGATTCTGCCGCCCACATCAGGTCTCTTCGGCTGGTATCTGGGTGGAGCCTGGCCGCGGCTGAGCCGGGGAGTCTCCGAAATTGCCTGTTGAAGGAGCATGCATGTTAGTATCCACCAGGGAGTGAAAACGGAGGGAACAGCCAGTAAAAAAAATTATTTTAGTGCCCTCGATTTTATTTGGTTTTATTTTTTTTAATTGGTAATCCATAATAAATAAGCAACTTTATTTAAGGTCCACAATACACTCATAGATTGAAGATGTTTGTGAAAACAGTATATCTTCAGTCAGAATAACATGACCTTAGAAAAAATCTGGACCTTGGGTTTAAGTGTCAAGTATTACAGTGAAGATTAGATTTTAACTTCAGCAATGCTATATCCTACTTTAAAGGAGGTTGTCTCAAAGGAGTTGGTCTTTACAATTCAAATATCACTATCTCTTTTTGCATATTTAGATAGCAAAGGGTTTCAATGATCCACTTTAATGATAGCTCTTTGAGCAAACCAGTCTGCAGGAGCAATGTCATTTTAATCCCCATCAGTAAGATGACCTTAAGTGTTTTAACCACATTTATGTGTTGCCAGCAATTTTTATGCTATTGATACAGATGGTATGGGTAAGACCCTCTTTATCCTTCCTTTAAAGCTAAAAGCTGTGCTGGTATTCCCTGTGTTTGAATAGTCTGGTTTTAATAGAAACTTGAAAATACCACATGGAGCCAGGAAACCATTTCCTTCCTTCAGTGTGTTTGGTGAGTTTGAATTTACTTTAACATGACATCTTATAAATCATGTATCATGTAGTGACCATATAAGGTTACCTTTTATTGAAAGGATATTGGTGTTGAGAGCTTGCTATGCTTGGGTATTTATTAAGAAAATGAAAGATCTGTAGAACATATGATACACCTTGCTTTGCTAAACATTATTAGTTTACCAACAGAAAAGTGTTTCTTTTTCTCACACTTTTGAGCCTAGAAGATAAAATATTGAAATAAAATTTGCCCTTGGATTAAAGTCTGATGCTGTGTACATCCAGGCTATTTGACGGTGTGTTTTGAAATCACTCCCAGGTTCATGTTTTATACAGGAAGGAAACGTACCTGTGGAGATAGCCTCAGGCAGTGGTAATTAAAATATGACTCTGTGCCACATGACCTTAACCATATTACTGCTTCAACCCTTCACCTTGCAGTTGTTAAAATACTGGGCTTGGCTTATTAACAAATCACCGTCTCTATGTAAGAAATGTGCTAGGGGAAACTGGTCTATCGTCTTCCCATTTGTAGGAAGGAAGCAGTAAGTGATAGCTCAGTTAGTTCAGTGACAATGTAATATCTGTCCATTTTCTGCTGTGGCAGCTGTAGAATGTCTAAAGCAGGTGGTGCAGCATAATGAATCCATTAGTTTTGGAAAGAAAGCACAAATATACAAGTAGTGGCAAAATAGAAACATCAAAGTGTAAGTTCCCATACACTAAGTCTCCCAGACCCTGCAATTTTCTATGAGCTGTCACAATAATCAGACATGAAGAATATGTCCCTGTTTTTTCCCATGTGTGGTGGGCTGTTAACCAGGGAGATCCACTAGCTGTTTCAGGAAAAAAATCCAGATTATCTCCCAGGAGAACCTGCCGCTTTACAGGGAGAGGGACTACTTTCCTGTGTGTCTCACTTACCACCCATGAAAGCATTTAGAAATAGATCTCTCAACTTATATCTCATGAAAGCGTGTAATGTGAAGTGACAAGGCTTTTGCAAGATGTTGGGATTGACTGCACCATGACAGCCATACTTGAATTTCTTGAGCTGCTTTTTAAGAAAACACTTTGAGAAAGCACTTTTGAGACACTAAACTTAAGAAGGAGAAGGAAAAAAAAAAAAAAGCTAACACAAATAAAAAAGGCATTTCCTTTTGGAATAGCTTACAAACGTTCTTTTCTAGATCACTATTGCGTACAAGTAATTCCCACAGTAGCTCCTAGTACTCAGGAGGTAATAATCTGTCTTTACAAATGGGGAAGTAAAGGCTAGAAGAACTCCCCAGATGCATATCCTAAATATATCAGAGCCATACTATCAAGCACTGAGCAAAGATTTCTCAGATTACCTAAATGCAGGACTTATAAATACACAGAACTCAGTAGCTCCCAGTGCAAGGGTTTTGGCAAGATCTTCCCAGGCCCCCCATGCATCTTGACGGACAGCCATGAGGAATGGCCTCAAGGGAAACCTCAGTGAAGCAGGGTTTGGTGCTGGTGATGATTGGTAATTGTAATTTGTCGTTACTCTTTCTGTGGGATTTGCACTGTGTGGAGGCACGTTGTGTGTGTTACACATATAGAGCACATTTGCTAATGAATGGGCATGTTCTGGAACAGTCTTTTTTTGGTTCCACATACACACACAAACTTGCTACATCCATAAAGAGTGTAAATAGACCTGACACAGCAAAAGGACAACCAGAGACAAAAGCGGTAGCAGAATAAATAGATCATCTACTGCCATAGCTTCTCTGTAGACAAATCCTTAATGTCTGCAGACTCTGAGGCCAGCAAATAAAGGGTGTTCAGAAGTACAAGGCATGTAAGAAGTACAAGTACAAGGTGATGAATGAGCATATTACAAATGCTGACTGTGCTTGCCTTAAGTTCCTGTTTGTTTTGTCTTCTTTGTTACTATTTCATGGAAACTCATCCTATTTCATTTACATTTAATTTGCTATAAATAGCTGCGCTCTCTTTTATGTATTTGTGTTTAGAGTCATGCTTACTTCAAAGGCAGAGGGATTTGAGACATTTTTACTGTACTTCTGGCAGTGTACTCCAGACATCTGTATTGCTCTTGTCCGATGTACAGAAGAGCTAGGAGCTCTCAGGTGTTAACTCATGATGCTGAATGACCCGCTTGAAGCTTGCATCTCTTTCTGAAATTGCTTTTCCCACCAGTCCTTACCTCACTTACTCTCTTTCCTGTTATTGATCAGATTTTTTTCACTTGTGCTGTACCTGACAAGGACTGCAGCCTGTGCACTGGCTCTGTGGTGAGAACTAAAGGAGATACAAGTCCAATCACTTCTCATATAAGACATGTTTTGGACATTATTTCTCCACCCATGATGGTTAATGATTAAAGGTTTACCTTATTCAAGTATGGGTGAAGGATAGATTTTCCCTATAATTTCTGAGCACCCAATGAAGGCTGCTTCAGCAGCCTGAATAAACTTGAAAAGGAGCACCATCTTTTTAGCAGTTAATGCGATAGAATCATGGAATCATAGAATAGTTAGGGTTGGAAAGGACCTTAATATCACCTAGTTCCAACTCCCCTGCCATGGGCAGCAACACCTCCCACTAAACCATATCGCCCAAGGCTATGTCCAACCTGGCCTTGAACACCGACAGCAATGGAGCATTCACAACTGACCTGGGCAGACCACTCCAGTGCCTCACCACCTTAACAGTAAAGAACATCCTCCTTATATCCAGTTTAAACTTCCCCTGTTTAAGTTTGAACCTGTTACCCCTTGTCTTATCACTACAGTCCATAATGAAGAGTTCCTCCCAAGCATCCCTATAGGACCCCTTCAGATTCTGGAAGGCTGCTACGAGGTCTCCAAGCAGCCTTCTCTTCTCCAGGCTGAACAGCCCCAACTTTCTCATTCTATCTTCACACGGGAGGTACTCCAGTCCCATGATCATTCTCATACACTTTTGCACCTGGGAAGTCACTAAATGATTACAAGTGCAGGGTCCAATTTAGCTTTGGTGTTTAAAATCACTCTCAGAAGTTATTTTAAGCTTAATCTGGGCAGAAAGCAAATCAAGCCATTTCCTGCAGCATATGAGTCAAATGGAGGCTTCTTCAATCAGAGCCAGTTTTAAACACTCATTAGAACCAGAAACCATTGAAGGGCAGCAGCCAGAGGTTACGGTCTAGAGCCATAATTAGATCTGGCCTGACATAAAGGCATGTAAACCATAACTCAGGATTTCACAGTTAAGTAGATGTACAAAGCCTCCTTCTTTTATAACTGTCAGAGCTGAAACACAGTAGATAACTAAAAAAATTTGGATGGCAAGAATATCAAACAGTGCACCTCTGCGTGCTTCTCAGATTTGCAAAGTCTGTCATTCCTGCAGTATGATTTCCTTGTTTGCCTGTGTGAGGTCGCAAAATCCCTACAGACCTAGACCCAAGTGCAGCGGAAACAAAGTGTTAAATTTGCAGAAATATTTTCCCTCTTACTCCTCATATTCTAATTGACCAAAAAGGCACTGGAGGGAAGATTGAAAAATAAGACCCAGTCCTTAAAACAGAGTTGTGATCACTAGAGCATAAGCGGTGGTTCAGAGTAAATTTTATAGAATTACAAGCAAAAATTCCATTCAGATTCGCATCACAGATTAAACAGAAAACAGAAAAAAGCACACAATGTGACCAGAGTAATATTTTCCAAGGGAAAATGTATTAACACATCTTAAAATGACAAAATATCAGAAAGATTTCCACTTCATGGTATATTATTTTATATTAGAAAACTTTTAAAGTGCTTTGGGCTGAGTTCAGAAGGGCAATACTTGAGTTCATTATTTGATACCACCTTATATCCTGTGGTACTAAAAACATGGCTTGCATTGTCCTCTTGGGACTGCTTTAAACAAATGTAGCTTGTGAGAACCCCATGAACTGCTGGGGGACAGGCTTTTACAAGGATGATTCATTCTGACCTGAATTTCTGAAGCTTAAACTCAGAGTGATTTGTTTAGTCTCACCCCAGACAGAAAGTTGGTGGCTTTTGTTTTCCCTCAACAGGTTTTGCTCATCAAAATGAGCAAAAGGGGCTCATTCCTCTGTAACACCATAATGAACACAAGTGAAAAAAGATAAAACCTAGGCATTTGTATGAAAATGTGTTATGGAGTCTAGTTGGTGATGCAAAAAAATTAAAACTCTAGTTGGTAACTTGAATTGCTTTACTGGTATAACATTTTACAGCAATAATTATTCCTTTCAGTTTAAACCACACTTTCTTAGGAAGATTCTAATTAGAAAGTTTCTCTTTCTCCCTGTTGTACTCATGGTATAGAAAGGAAACCCCTCTGGGTCCTTTCCATCAATTTATGGATAAAGTGCTTTCTGCTTGACACAAATATAGATGTCTGACAGTGAAGAACAGCGTAGTTTTGTGTTGTTTTCTGATTAGCTGATTAGGTCATCCAGCAACTTGGCTGCATCATCTTTGTCTTCACTCTGGTGCTAGGGTATTTGAATGTAATAGTGAGAAGCAGTAGGATGAAAAGAACCCAAAGTGCCCTTTAATACTGGTCTGGAACAGTGGTTTTGCTGTTCAAGATATAAGGATTTACAAAGAGATAGTTTGGAGACGTATAGAGCACACAAGATTGACCTAACCTGTATTTCTGATGCAACCAGTTTGCTTCTATAAACATAAACTACTTCTTCCAGAATATGAATCAAAGAACCTGCCAGTGTGATGGGGTTACTTAACTATTAGAAGAGGCTCCTGCTATGGTAGTCTTTGTGGCAATAAAATCTCCTTAGGGAATAAAAGATAATTTATGGCCTATTATTACAGCATGTTTGGTGTTTTCAGACCTGGCTCTGCATCTAGGAGTTTATTTTTCTCCCTTACAGTTAAATTTATTTAACACAGCTAGATTGTGGTATTCATAGAATTCATGGGATTATAGAAAAGTAGACTGGAATGGAGGTTGTAGAGGTCACCTTGTCCATTCCCTAATCCAGGACATCAATTTCTACGTGGATCTTGTCTCAGTTATGGAGAATACACAGCATCCCTAAAGAGTCTATTTGTTCATAGCCAGATTTTTTTTCCTAGTGCCTAACCTGAAACTCTCTTTCTGAATCAGAAATGTTTTTTCTTGTCCTGTTCACCATGGTCATAGAGAAGAGACTATCTGCTTTCTCTTTACAGCAATCACAGATTCAAAGACTTCTACTGTGTTTTATGTATGCCTTTTTCCCTAGATTATGTAGGCCCAGCTCTCTCTCCTAGGTGTCCAAATTTTTTTGTCATTTATGCTGCTTACTTTTGGACTTTGCTGGCCTACATGCTCCTTATATTTAGGTGGCCAAAATTTAGTCTGAATGAAGTGCCTAGAGGTCTTACATGTGTTGAGTAAAGGGAAAAAATGTTCTGCTTAATTTTTTGTGTTTGCCTTCTGACAAAGTGAAACACACAGAATCTTGCCTACAAAGCTGTAGTTCCAAGTAAATTATTCTTAATTTTTATTATGTAGCAGACTATTGCTTGGTCACTGTATAATACAGTATAGCAGTCACCTTGCTTGACTTGCATCCTCTTTTTCCTTTACTGGTACACTGGTGCTTTCCTGAGGAAGATGTGGAACCTCTCCTATTAATGGCCAATGTGCGATTTAATAACACCACAATTTCTTCTGTCATCCAGTTCATTAGCAATGAATAGTGCCAGGCGAAGAGAGACCTCTATAGAATCTACTTAATGCAACCTTTGACAATGAACCATTGATAATTATTCTCTTCAATATGGTTTTCTAATCAGTTTTGCACTCACTCTCTAGTAGGTTTCCCCTAGTTCACATTTTCTTCTCTTATTTATCAGAATGTTGTATGAAACAGTGTCAGAAAATTTACTAAGCTCAAGATATATAACATGTACTGCTTCTTTCATGTCCGCAAGTTCTATTATCCTGTGGGGGAAGGAAATTATATTAGTGTGACAAAATTGGTTCTTGACAAATACATACTGGCTGTAACTCAACTCCTTGTTATCTTCTAGATGCTTACAAATAGTTTCTTTGACTTTATTCGTTCCAGAATTTCAAGTATTACAATTAGAAGAGTTGTCAATTAAACTTCTTTCTGCATCTTGTGGCACATTCATCACCTGAAATTGCACTAAGATGTGAATTTTGCTAATTTGCCTTTGTCCTAATAATGGTAGAAATAAAGCTATAGATCCTGTTGATCCTTTCCTGGAAAGGCTGTGCTCTGGGATGAAGTCCATGGTTCGATTCCAACCTCTTTTATTGGACACATTTCACTTTCTCTTTTTGTTTCAATAAGGAAATTTAATCAGGGAAATAGAAACTTCCCAGATCCTGCTGTGGCAGCCAGATTTTTCCCTGTGAAGCACAATGTGCAAATCCCGCTTCATCAGACTGGTGGGACTGAGATGACTTTCTCTGCTGCTCTCTAATAAGAAATAGCACTGCTGCACATTCCCCCTGGAAGAAAAACTGCACATTCTCCAGCAGGGAGTAAAAACAGTTGCTGCTGGTGGGAAACCTGGAAGTGTGGTTCCAGGAACAGGGCTGCTGGGATTATTGGAAGGGTCAAGAGAAATCAGAACGGGAGGGAGAAATAAGGGCAAATAAAACCATGCATAATTTTTCCTTCTTTGCAACACAACTAGGAATAAAACAAGAGATTCTGTCTAGCAGAGACATTCTTTCCTAACCCTGCTTTTCTTTAATCATTTAACAAGATATATCCAAGATGTAAGGCTTGGAAGAGTTCTCTGTTATTTATTTTTTTGCATTCAATAATCATCTCTGATTAATATTTATTGCATGAGGTGGAAGACAGAACAGAGTGACCTCCCTGCTCCCACCTCGACCCTCAGCATCCCCTTGGAAGGAGGCAAGCATGGTATGTTCCTTGACAAAGAACTTTTCTCCAGCCCCCAGCCAACTTCAAAAGCTGCTTGCTGTGATCTAAGAGGTTAATACCAAAACCACAGTGCAACCCTTGGCAATAAATCTCCACTAAGTGAACTTAGTGAAGTAGAGAAATGTTCTACCTTTTCTCTGCACAAATAAAAAAAAGAAATAAATAGGGGCAACAGAGAAATTGTATAATGTATGACTTCATTGGTTTTCAGGGGTGTTTATTGGGTGTTTATTGCTGCTCTATATACAAACTTTTAAACTGAATACACTGGTATGCCTCCCAGCATCAGTTTCAAGGAGATGAGCATCATGCCAATTACACATAATCCTTTTTGATAGGACATATTAGGCTTTTTAAACACAAATACTCAGAGAAGAGTAAGCATAAATAAAAGGTAATCCATGTGGTCTGCTCCATAGCCAGGGAAGTAAATGAAGATTCCTCTTCACTGCCACCCCCTAATGGCCCCCAAATCCTCTCCACAAATTGGATTTTAGATTGTGCAAGGTTTAAGATGTGCACCTAGACAAAAGGAGAGTAATGAGCATCCTACACTGCCATGTGTCTGAAGCTTTGTATTATTTAGCAGAAACCATTCACCATTGCTTTGTTAGACCATGCTGCCTGTGAAAGCACGTTCAAGCAAATTTGATGCTGTATCCAGTATGTTTTATACAAGGCAGCTACAGCTGTTTGTGCAGATGCCATTGTGCAAGCAGTGAATTGCTATTATTAAAGCCTTAGCCATCTGTAAAAAGAAGAAGAAACTGCATCTTTTTTTTTTTTTTATTATTATTTGTCTATTTAATTGAAATAACTTCTGCACTTTTTTTGCTACTCCTTATAGAATGTATCTTCCTGTTCCCCACTTCCCCTCTTTTTTTCTGATAATGCTTTGCAGGTGACATGAAATAGAGCTATTTCCATGTTCAGGTATCTGAGATGTCCCATGAACAGACTGTGAACAAACAAGAATCTTGGAGATGTATTAACTACTCTGCTGTTAGCTTTGCAAAAACTACCTCTGGTTCAGGAAATCCTTTCTTTTCTTGAAGCTTATGTTGAGCTGCAGATTTGTATCTTCTAAAGGAAGCTAATGAACTTCCTCGATTTCTTTGGAAAAAATATGACAGTGTTCAGGACATAGAGGAATTGTGATGAGAGTTTCATGCAAATGTCTGAATGGAAAAGAATAAACTGGCCAATACAATAGATGGTTGATTTGACATATTTACTGTTACTATTCATTTCTCTATCCATGTTTAAGTAAGACACAGAAGCACTTCTCTGACTCACATCTTGTTGGTGTGTTGGGCATTTGAAGGAATGGAGTACTGTCTGGATTGTTTTTTGATAAGATTTGATTTCAGTTGCTTACCGTTTGGAAAGGATTTTACAGGTAACCTCTTGCAGTTGGTAAGAGGCTCTCCGTGGCATAAGTGGGCTTTTTTTGGCTTAAGGCTTGGTGCATGAGATGCAAGGAATCATTCCCTAGACAAAAATATTGCCTCTCTAAAAGAAATCTGCTGTGAGCAGGTCACTATTTAAAAGTATTTGCTGTGTTGTGTTTGAAAAATACCTGTGGCCTGCACATCACTTGTGTGGCAATAACTGGATCACTATCATCTAGGGCTCTCCTTGTCCAGTTAAAGGACCTAACTCTACCAGATAGAGTACTCAGGACTATAGGTAGGATTTACACTGCTCTCTTTTCCTGTACTTTGACATATAAAATATGTTTGCAACTGCCCCAGATGCACTGGTATGTCGTAGCTCAAGAGGAAACAAAAAAGGTGAGACAGATCTTTTTGTGGGGTTGTGAGTACTACTGTGTCCATGTGCCATCTGGGCTTCTTCAGGGAAATGAAAACCTACTGACTGTCTAAAGCTGTGAGGATGCAGTAGGAAAAGACCATCTTTAACTTGCCTTATCTTGTACTTGCTTCCTTAGTTACTAGCTTCTCTGGCACAAAAGAGCTCTCTTCTTGAATTCTCCTCTCACTCAGGGTAGCATAATTCTCACTGGAATATGAATCAACAAATATATGAGCTCACCCTCCCTTCCTGCAAGTGTTCCTGTGAGCAATTCATGAGCTTGCCTGCATGCTTGCAGGGAGCCAGGATTCTCTGGGCTAAAATGATGGCAAAATTAAATAATTTTGAAATTGCAATTAATGCTATTAGGATTTTTTTTTTTTTTTTTGCCAAGATCATGGTCTGTTTCACATGCATATCTCTCTCCTCATTTCATGAAAATCGGTTGTTCTTTTAACCTTTTTAAGTAGGTATTTTCTCTCATTTCCTGTATATCTGCCATCCCTGACCACATTTCCTTGTTATTACTAATGTAACACTCATAATCATAGTAATAACTGTCTTCTTCATTTATACAGCACCATTAGCCAAGCCTCCCAACCAGTTAGGGAAGGGATTAGGTCTTTTCATTAGGAGGCTAACAAACTGAAGGCATGACAAGACACGATGTAATAACTAGAACATCACCAGCCTGGAAAGTGAATAGGTAAGCAGGGTATGTGATTAGTCCTGGAGAGCTCATCAAGAGGGATTTATCTGAAACTTCTCCCTGGGAAGAGAGAGGCCATTGGGAAACATACTGTCTGACACAAAGCAGTGCATACTTGTGTGTGTGTGCACCTTCAAACAACAGCTAAATGGCCAGCACTCCTGAGTTTCAGTGAAAGTTAGATGCCTAACTGATCTTTGAACAGTTTTCAGGCTGCCTGCTTGGGTGGATTGAGTGACACAGCCACTGCTCTGGCAGGTAAGTTCAAGAGCACATGAAAAGTTTATTTGTTTGGATTTTTATTACTGCCCCAGGTAGCTTCTGTGTCCAGACATGAGAATGAGAAAGCTTAATTTAATGAATATGAATGCTTCTCTCTGCTTCCATTCCCTCCTCTGGTCAGGATGACCTCTTTCTTTGTTTCTGCATGACATCTTGTGTACTCTTTGGTTGTTCAGCGATTATGTTACAGGCCTCACACAGTCAAGCCACTGTTACCATCATTAGAAAGAAAAAAATCCCATGCTGTTTTCTGAAATGCTTTAAGGCTATTTGCAAATTAAAGTCAATCGAACGCAACAGGCTGCTTGCTCAGCAGCGTTGGTAGTGGAGTGCAAAGCAGAGGCTTTCTCTGTGCCATCTGCACCAGCTTTGTACAGAGGCATTTGCTCTGGGGTGAGATAATGGGAGCCAGAGAACTTCCAGATTTCCTCAGGGCCTATGTCTCCTCCTTCTCTGCTTTGGAAACTCTGGTGGTGTTGCTCTATGCCCTCTGGGTGTCTGTAACCATGGGATAGGAGTTATGGAGACAATTAAGGATGACACAGTAAATGTCAGCTCCTTGCATGTTAGCAACTCTTCCCTGTAGTGCTGCAAAGATCACCTTTGAATCTTTTTTCCAGGCTGCACCAAAGCTTGGGAACAATTTGTTTATGCTCTGCAAAAGAGATCTTTTCAACCACCCAGCAAAATAGTTACAGCACTTCCCTTTCACCTTCAAAATCACCCTTTAGAACTCAATTCTTCCCTTGTATTCCTTCACCCAGATATTTTCCAGAATTGCTGGCTCCCAGTTTTGCTCCCAGTTAGCATATTGCCTGCTTGCACATTTTGTCTAGCTAAAGCTCAACTTACTATTAAATCAAAACTTAGCAGGAGTTTTGCTGAATTACTGTAAACTCACTGGGGCAAAAGCTGTGCCTTCTTATTCAGCATGGAAATAACATGCATATTGATTGTGACTGAGAGAAAATACAAATGAATACATTCATATTGATTACATGTGTTCTTACTATTAGACTCACTGCTTGGCCCCAGTAGATTTACGGTTTCCCTTTATGACTATTAGTAAAAAATCTTTATTTTTTTTCCCTCTTCTTCTCTTCCTTTTTTTTTTTTTAAAGTAATCTCATGTTCTGCAGACTGAATTTGAATAAAAAGAGTGGAATGTAAAATAACTTGTGGGAAAGTTTGATGAGCTGCCTTTAATTTCCCACTCACTTTGAAAAATCTCTCCTTGACATATATGTGAAAACCAGACACTCCCCCCACATGCAGTTCAGATGCTCTGGGCCCACCAGAAACAAGTATTGTGCATCTGTGTTTTTCTTCTAATGAGTATGCAATTTAAATATGACAGATAATGTAACTGGGGATGAGACATGCAGAGCAACGCTACTCTTCCAACCTGGGAAACCACATATATCTTCATAATTCCAGGTACATATTAGAAATTTTAGAATTTTAAGCAATATGACCTTGTTGATTTTTTTTTCCAAGGCTCTGCTCCATATCACATATTTGCTGCAGTGAATGCTGTTGTGAAGCTTAGACACACTATGCAGACTTAATTTCCAGCCCTTTGGAGGGCAAGACTTAAACAATTTGAGTGCATTATGCTTGCATTGCAATATTAAATTGATGGCACATTGTTCTGAGACCTAAGCAAGGCTGACAATTCTGTTTGTCAGCCATCCACAGTAGATTTAAACTGAATTTCTGAACTGGATGGAGGCAGAAAAAGGTGGAAAGAGCCTTCCTGAAGCAGAATGGAGGCAGAAGGAGTGACACCAAAGGTAGAATGAAAGAACTACAGTTTATGGGACTGAGCAATTGCTCTGGAGAAAGAAACAGAAATACTGAAGTGTGTGAATATTAATGGAGGTATGCTTAAGTAAAAAAAGAACATAACAAAGAGTAATGGACAAAGCGAAGAGAAAGTTCATGCGAAAGATATCCTGCTGTTGACATCTGCTAGGGTTAGGAGGAGTCTCCCTCAGAAAGATGGTGAAATCCCATCACTCAACACATTTAAAAATAGACTAAACAAACCCCAGAGTTCCAGACCCTCATCCCCTTATTCACATGGCCTGTAACTCACTCCAGCAGTCATCCTTTCTGAAGCCTGGGAACACTTACAGAATGAGAGGATCTGAGCAAGGCAGAAGTCTTGTCCTGAGGAGTGCAAACAGTGATCCTGCATTGTAGCAGACATGGATTAGATGAATTATCAGCTCTTTTCATGACCAAAGCACTGCCTGGTCAAATCACCATGATATATGCCTTCCTGCATAAGCAGGAACTCTAGGCAAAGTATATATGAAAGAGCTTTGCAGAATCAAGACCTAGAGAGGTAAGTACAACAAAATGCAGGAGCACTCTGTCTCACTCCCACTCAACCTCAGCAGAGTTTTGATAAATGTATGAACCGACTTTCCTCCTTGTTACACAGTCCTGAGTGATGACAATATCTTTACAATCTTTAAGAGGAAGTAACCGTTTACTGATAAACATCTCCCTTCCAAATGTACTTAGTCAAAAGACTCTTTTGTATACATTTAATTACAGGAGAACATGTTTTGTCCCAATAATTAGGTAATTTAAACTGTTCAGTCTTTCACAAAGAATTATATTTAACCTTAATTTCAATTTAATTTACACATCACAGTGCCCCTTAAGCACTTCTGTAAGCCAAAACACTGATCAAATATATTTTAAATGTCAAATGTTTCTTAATTGTGCATAGCAATGAATTTGTTTTTAGAGATAACTGCTTTTGATTTGCTGCTATTTTGTGTCTTTCCCATTGTTATGTTCTCTTTATCAGAGGTTCACTTCAACTGTTTATTCAACACCAGAGTTTTCTAGACAACTGAAGAATGCAAAGAAAATATGTGGGGAAAACCTTCAAAAGTTTCACGGAGTATTAAACAGGATACAGATCAGTGTCTTGCCACTGCAGATCCCAGCAGTTGGAAGGGGAAAAAAAAAGCATTTTTACATTCAAGTATTATTATTGAAGGATTAGAAAATTTTTGCATGAAGTAAAATGAGTGCTCTGAAGGATAATCTTACAGCACAAATATAAAGCTACATAGCTTTATTGGCTTTAATGCACCATGTGCCTATTCTGATTTATACAACTCAGTATTTGGCTCTGTACATCTAAATGTATCTTTATGCTGCAGGAACGTAGATCATTTTTCTCCTGACTTGCTCTTTCCTATTGTCTTGGACCTGTAAATTAGATATATACTAGGGTCACAAGCAGCACAGTAAAAGTAAACAGCAAGAGATGGAGTCTCATAGTTTGAATGAATTATAACACGAACTACAGTAGGTCTGACCTACATTAAACTGGTTCAGTAGAACAAGCTTTGCATTAAGTGGCTTGTATTTCAAGGTTGTGTCTAAGGTTGATTCTTAGTTTAAAAAAAAAAAAAAAAGGGTGACTCCAAAGGATCACCACAGTGTTATTGGTCTCTTCGGAACAAACAAAAGCTAAAGCATGCTCCGCAGCTCAGCCATAAAAACAGTAGAGCCGGAAGACTTTCCTGTAGCAGCATCTCTGACTGGGTGACAGCAGTTGAAAGTACTTATGATGATTATGATTAATTTCATTAGTGCTCGATTCACTTTAATACTTTTCTCCCTCTATCTCTGAATGCAGATAATTTTTCCCTGCAAGTAAATTCAGGGTGACAGTTTAATAGGCTCAGACATGCTTAGATCTGAAATGAGACTGTAATATTAATATTCTATTGACCAGTTATGGATTAAGCAAACTGAGGGCACACTTAAGTAAATGACTTCAGAGGGACAAGTTAATGTGCTATGGTGGTTCACTGGCAATGATTAAAAATATTTTTCATTTACTTGGAAATTAATAGGTTTCTTTATTTAATCTAATAAAGTCAGCTTATGGTATGTTACAAATTTGGTGCATGCTTCATAAGAAGATCTTGTGTTGCTAATCAAAGACAGGGAACAGACTTTTATTAAGTTATCTTTTCTACAAGTATGGTTACACTTAACCATTTTGTGAGGGGCATTATCAATCTAGAAGTTAAAAAATCAATAGCATCAACAATCCTATATATGAACTTAGGATTCATCCAAGTATCCTTGGGGATTATTAGTATATTTCACAACTGTATCTAGTCAAATAAGCAGCTATATCCTCCATCAGTGTTGAATCTTTCAAATTCAGTTGAAAGAACAATTGAAAAAAATGAACTGCAACAATTTTTTTTGCAACATTAGTCTAGATCCCAAGAAGTTTTAAAGCCTCACAAAAGGAAAAAAGGCAGTTGAATGAGATAAAATTTGCTAAAAACTTTGCATTATGTCTTATTTACCCAGAAGATTCTCAGATAGTATGGTTATCTGAAGATTATTAGTAGCCCACCACTGTTAACTTTATGCTGGAGAAATTGATTTAAAAGATAGTACCTCATTAATAGTTTTATGGTGGTTTGTATTGCAAAGGCACTGAGAGTTTCTATCTGTTAAACATTGTACATGTGTCAGGATGGGATCATCCAGGCTCCTGCAGCTCTATAAACTCAGAAAATGGCCCTGTATCTGCTTGTACCTGGATAGTTACTAGAGAGTCCTGCAGAACTCACTAAATGCTCAGAGATGTTCTGAATTTGCTGTAGATGATGGAGTGGCCAAAGTTCATGGTCTTTTCCTGAATTCTTTGTAGCATGTTCACCTTACACAGCCCAACTGTGCTTTCTCTAGTGGAAAGTTGCACTATTTTCTGGAGTAAAAGTAGGTCAATCTGAGTTGACTACATCAAATCTCACTCTGATGATTATATTTTCTTCAGCAAATTAAAGCAGAAGCCTTTGTTATTTTTAGACCCCTTTTCCCAGCATCCTGTTTTGTGATCATTCTCACTGGAATGATGTTGACTGATCTGAGATGCTGCCGTTGTATGATTCTGATATTCAGAAGCTTTCTAATTTAACCACTTCAAGGCCCAGAGAAACTATGAAACAGGAATCAAAGGTTTCACCTTCTTCATCTCCCCACTTTTTTTCCCCTTGCCTTAATTACCATAAGATAGGATCCTTTCTTTCTGGTTTTCCCAGCAGTTTTCACATGCACACAGCCAAACAGGAGATGCTTCTCTGGCATGTCTTACCTATTCCTCAGTAAACCACATGGACTAGGTAAAATGGCTATCTTCCCCTGACTTGCTAGGGGAAAGTCATTATCAAAAATGCCAGACCAGCACGTTTCTATTTCCTTGTAGAAGCTGCTACATACTCAGTGACCTGACAGACATGAGCTGTTCTGACAGTGATGCACAAGTGTATACAGTACACATTAGCTGTAGGAGGGAAAGAAGAGAAGGAGGAGCTGTTGTTTGATTTAGGACTCCACATTAAAAGTTCTTGCCGAATCAAGCTCTAGCTGTTGTTTACATTCATCCCTCTTGCCCCAGGAGCATTTGCATTGGAAAGCTTTCAAAGTTTCCTTTCTAAGTTAGTTTGAAAGAAAAATAATAATAATGCTACCAGAGCTGAGAAAAACATTTTGGACTCATTCCATTTACCATATATGTGGATGCATATGTGTGTGTTTGCATTGCAGGCGGGGAATAAGGAGAGGGAAGTACTTTCAACTTGCAGACAGATTCTTCAGTGGGTGGAAAAGGCGTTTGAAATCCATGGAGCCAGGTTGGGTTACAACTGCTGAGGCAGCTGTAATGGTGTGCAGAGCTGTGGTTTGGAGAAACCTGAATGTAGCTGTACAGAAAGAAAAGCTCAAAGAAATGTCTGGTAGATAGACCTGGTTCTTTCATGTGTGAAGGACAGCTGCACAGCTGCAAGGAATGATGTCTGCAAACTCATCGGATATGTGCATTTTCTCTCTCTTTTCTGGGTCGGATCACAACAATTAACTTCTCTGAATGTTTGTGGTGAGTTTAATCTGAGGTGTGTCTGCTCCTTTGCCTTTGTAGCTGAAGGTGGCAAATAAAATGGCTAAGTATTGCTGTAAGCAATTTTGTCACCAAGCCTGGAATGAGGCAGCCTTCAAGAGGCCTTGAAAAGCCACTCTTCTGAAGTAGACCTCAGGTAGACAGGACTTGCTGCAGGCAGGCTTTGTGAAAGTGCCTTCCTGTTTGGAAAAAGAAAAATTAACAAGAGAGAACCTAAGACAGTATCTTGTTTTCTTCATGTCTGAAATAAGCTAAAATAGGGCAGCTTTACATTCATCTGTTTACAAACATGGCTATAGTGAAAAAAAGATTATAATTAGAGTTAGCTTCTTGGTAGCAATTCTTTAAGTCTTTTACTTCAAATGATTGCCTCCTGGATGCATTAGGGTTGAAAGGAATCACTTGATTGCAAGAGGTATTAAAGCCCATAAATCAGCAGCTTGCAAAGGACACCTGAGGGTAAGATAACTTTTACTTCAAGTTTTCTGGAATGGGGAAAGTTCTGCACTAGGGTTCTAGTGACAGCTGTGAATCTTCAGGGGACCCTCAGAAAAATGTTACTGTGAAAACTGTATTAAATACCATCTCCCATATCTTGTCATCTCACTCATCTCTCCAAAAAGCCATGGTGGTAAATGAAGAGGAAGTAAAGTTGAGACTTCGGGTTTTGTTCATAGTTGTGTAACTAACTAACATATATATGGACTTAATTAGATCTCTTTGCATAAGAAAATCTTTCCATAGGATTTGTATCTCTGTAAGCCAGAGCTCTCCCTTTTTAGATGACATTTATCTAGCATAATTTCTATATAACTATTCATAGATGCACCACATTTCTTGGAATAAGTATTCTTCATTCAAGCTATCATAACAGTTGTTATTGTCTTAATGAATGAAGTATGCAGACAATGAAAGCTGCAAACTCAATGCAATTTAGTTAAGGTGATGACTTGCCCTTAGATATAAGCCCTATACACTTTTTGTTACTTTGGTCAAAAAGAAAACACATTGTTTGTCCAGCACCATCTGACATGGGAAGTGACTCAGTTCCTCTTCAGCTCAGGAGTCCAGGATTTAGTAAAGCCTGGAATTTGGTTATACTCACACGGCTGGTTTCTGAAAGGAGCTGGTAAACTTTGTTTTGCTTCAGTCATTAGTTTTTAAGGCTATGAAAGGTCAGGATAAACCACCCATAAATGCAGCAGCAACCAAAACCTCACTTAGCTTATTGCATAGGATGTAATTGTTCATCCTATGATGAAAAATTGTTCATCCTATGTCACATAATAAATGATGATGGAGATAACTGCCTGGCATTTCCTTTCATTCAAAGGAACAGACATGCACTACACATACTGTTACTTACATGCACATCAGTACTGTTTCTGTTTAGATACAGCTGTCTGTTGAAGCAGGGAATATTTGAATCCGAATGCTGAAGTGGTCTGTAACTCTGCTTTTGCTAACTTTGCCTTATAGTTCTCACAAAGATGAAATAGAAAAGCAAATGTAACAATAATCTGCATGATGGTGATATCCTTAAAAGATGGCTGATGTCATTGCCTTTGATGCAGGTTCTCCTATTTGTGAACAAAGTTGAGAAATGTCATCCAAGTATTTAGAGCTCCCATTTTCCTAAGAGCTCAGCTTTCAATTACTGCCAAAAAAGTAGAAGCCAATTTTCCAAAGAGCTCCATATACTGAGTGCTTCTGACATAACGTTGGCTTGAAAATGTGGCTGTGATAATTGCGTTAGAAGCTATACTGAATGGGTTTAGAAAAGCTGGGTGTGCCCAGAAGACCCAGAGCTGTTAAAAGTCTGCCACTGTGGTACTCCTGTGCCATCCTCTCCAAAGTATATGTCACTACTGTGCAATTCATTGCCTCTATGCCATGTGTGCTTCCATTAACTGCTGGCATTGTACTTGCTCTCCAAATGCCCTCTCCCAGGTGAACTGGAATCCAGCTTTGCTAAACCTGGCCTTGCTGTGTAAATTATTACAACCGTAATATCCCTCTTCTCTTTGTGTCTTTAGCAAGACAGGATTCAAACATTGCAAAGAGAAATCTGCCTTTTCTGTTCCCAGGACTCCTGACTCTGCCAAAGCTACTCACCAGCATGGCAGCTGATAAAGAATAGGATGCTGTTCTCTCTGCATTGTAAGTACCCTGTACCTGGTAATGTATTCCTTGCTTCTGAGGCCACTCTCTTTTAATAAATTCTCTGAAATAGTCAGTTGCTAATGCGGCTGCTACTGAGTGCCCACCCTTTAAAAGTTCATTCCCACTGCTTGCTTTGAAGTCACCACTTCTGCTGCCAAAAAAACACAGGGCAAGGTACACCGGGGAAAGGAAGTCAAAAGGGAAGCTGCCAGCATTTCCAAAGGGGCTCTCAGCCAGCAGACTGCTTTCCTTGCTGGCGGTTAGAGAAGAAGAACATATGTCAAACTCTATCTTAAAATGTCAGTGTCTGGTAACTTGCAGAAGGGCAGGTGAGCAGAAGTCTAGTTCAGTTTGCTTTAAGCAGTATTCTCCTCATAATGTGTCACCTTTTATTCAGTCTTCCCATGGAGATGTCTGCCTAGAGATCCCTTTCCTCCCTTCTCACAAGTGTTTGCCAAGTGTGATGTTCTGTGTAGTCTGGAAGAAGACCTTTTCTAGATCCCTGCTGAAACCCAATGACCAAGCAGATCTCTCTCTAAGCAGCTCAGAACCTGAGATACCTTAAAAGAGTATAAATATTCTTGAAGAGTCTTTAATAAGTTGGTTCTGCTTCAGGGTTGGAGTACTGCTATCTTGGCCAAGAGGAGGGTGTTTACCTCCTACCTATGCTTGGTTGGATTTACAAAATGATAGGCTTCTCTGTTCCAAAATCCCCTGCCCTGAGGGTCTTAGTTCAACTAAACATGCTCAAAACACACCTACGACTGCTACAGAGAGCTGACAGTTCAAAACCACCTTTTGCATAACATACTCATGCTAGAAAACTTTGCAGCCAGGTAGGAAACAACTTACAGGGCTACCTGAAGAGCAAGCAAAATCTCTGATTTTGAGATTGAAAGACCAAGTGTAACTGTGGGCAAGTGAGGTCATGTAGGAGAGTGAAGACTTCTGCCTTGGCCCTAGTCTCTAGAAAATTTAGAGCAGCAGGTGGAATGTTGGCTCCCCCTCTTCTAACCCAGCCTTAGGTGCTGGACTTAAGTTTTCTCTGGCTTGCCCTCCTGTGCCATGGATTAACCATGAGGCAGCCTATAGTGTGAAATATTCCTGCTGTTTCCTATGCCCCTAAATGTGTAATGTGGGCATTTAAACAAGAGAATGATTTAAGGATTTAAATCACAGAGACATCCAAACCTCAGGTCTGGGGTAGGTCCTTCTTCCATAATGTGCTGACACAGCGTAAAGTTGTAAATTAGATTTTTCTGCTCCATTCCTGAACCAAATACTTGAATCTGCTTTATATCATGAAGCCCAAGTTCCTTCCTTAGGTTTAATCCCGAATTCTGTGTTTCATACTGACTCTTTGCTATTAGTACCTCTTGATGAATGCTGAGGTGAACAGCAGTTCACAGAGGACTAGGGCAGCAACTACAACTGTTATAAAAGGGTAGTTTAGGTGAGCAGCCGATGGCAAAGAACAGAAGAGCGTCTTTGAACTACAGCTGGATCCTAGCAGAAAGAAGACCTGGAGTGCAAACAAAGCTTACAGCAGTGCAGCAGTGAAAGCAATACAGAAACAGAACCTACAAGATCTAATCAAGATTTAGAGGATGCAGAGTGATTTAGAGGGACAATGGGCATCTGAGGACAGAGCATGTCAAAAAAAGATCAAGAAAATCATCAGTTATCAGGAAGGACCTTTGGCACGTTACATCAATTGCAACTGTAGGATTTAATTCTCCCACCCCCCCCCAAAAAAAAGACCAATGAGGAAAACATGAGAATGCCTAATATTTTGGCAGCATCTGAAAAGGCAGATGCTGCCAAATGTCAGTTATCCTCTTTCCTTTTTTTTTTTTTTTTTTTTTTTATTTTTCTAATGGCTTGAATTAAATCTGGGGCTTAATGAAGGCTGCCTGTGCCAGGGCTCTCTGTTGATCATTTCACACAGCTTAAGTTTGTAATTACAGTTTTTACCATACTTCCTATTGCATAACCCAGCAAAAGTCTTTCTTCTACAGCTGAGCTAAAGGACACATGAATATTTCTGAAGTGCAGAGTTGAGGGACATGAGCAAAAGAGAGGGGCAGATTGCACATGACAGTAAACAATGTTTTTTACTGCAAACCCTCCCTGATGGAGTGTGGTGGTGAGGCCAGGATCTGTATTCAGTGGGAGAGTGTGTGAGCCCCTTCATTTGTAGATGTGGCCTTGTACAGCTCCCTGGGGCCACACAAGGATCCTGGTCAGTCAGGACTGATGTTGGAAAGAGGTTCCCCAGATCCCCTGAGCTGAGCTGAGCTCATTATTCTGTTCTTGCTTTCCAGCCTTGAAATAGATGCTGAAAACATAAGGGCCACTTTTTCAAACTAATGTCAGTGCTGAAAGATTGAGTTAGGAATTTCTCAACTCTATCTATAAACATTACATATCATGTTGCATTTGTGTGATGTACAGCAGCAGAAATCCTTTTTGTTTCTCCTGTGAATGGTGAGTACTCAGCTGGAGTAGGTGAGCAGGCTATAGAGCAATACTTAACCTAAAATAGTCCTTTCTGCCGAGCTGGGCTAAGCCCGCAGGATGACCTTTTATGTAATTCACAAGTTTCCTGAAGTTCAGATGTGCCTTGAAAGAACACGGAGGGGAGAACATGTCACTGATTTTTTTTATTTTTTTTTTTTAATAAATACTTATTTTCAGTTGTTCTGCAAACAATAAGAAATTCCTTGTACTTTTTAGGTACAAAAGAAATCCCACAGACTTAATTGAGGCACTGCAGTATTGTTTGAAATAGTGGATAGTAGAGCAGATGTAATATTTACACTATGCTGTGAAATTAATAAGCATTTGAAACTGTGTTAGGATGTGAATTTCCATAGTGCCTTGAGGGATGTAATCTTTGCGTAATGTGAACAGTTTGGATGAGAAGACCAAGCAGTAGAGCTGAACAGCTGTATCCTGCCCACACATTGTGAGGCAAGAGGGAGGCTTGTAGCCTGAGGGAATTCTTATAAGACACCTTGTCCCTGAAGCTTTTCAACAAAGAACTTGTGCAAAGCTGTGCTGTCTAGCAATAGAGCTGGTGGGACTATTCTCTTCCCGCATAAACATCATTATGTCTAAACTCATTTGTTTATTATGACATAAAATAATGTCTGTTACTTTGAAGTCCTGAGAATGATGGGCTTCATGCCTATTTTATATCCAGTTTGTATTTTATTGCTAAGGGTGTAACATTAGGCCAGGAGGCAGCAACAGGTTGATGAAGTGCTGAGTTGGCACTGAGTCTCTCCAGTCCCTCCTTAGATGATCTGAGGGACCGGTGAGGAACCTGCTTCCTGAGCCCTGCTCCACCAAACTGTCTTCTTCAGACTTTTCCACTTGGTGGAGCATGTAAGAAATCTCATGGAAAGGGAAGGAAACTTTTAGCAGTCCTGGCATTAATTAGGGCTTGGGATAGATTTGTCACTGATTCGGGAGCTGATTTGGGTTTAAGACCTTGAGCAGACCATAGCACACTCCTTGTGACTTAAATTGTTTAACACTTGGATCATTTCTAAACTAAATGATAAATAAGCTGCCTACCATTAGTGAGAGCTACTTCTCTGTAAAAGAAGCCACTGCAACAGCAAAAACAATGAAAGACAAGATTATCTGAATTATTCAGTTGCCAAAGGTGTGGAAATAGGAGCTAATTAAAAAAAAGAAAAAACTATCTGCAATGCAATGCTATAAAACAATAATTCAAATCTCATTTGTTCCACTTCACATTCCTTGGATGCACAAACCACTTTAAACCACAGGCAGCATCTGTGTTGTATTGTATGCTGAAAAGATATCACACAACAACTAATTCAATTGACATTTTTAACTGTTCATTGTACCATATATTTCCATTTACTAGAATTCTTAAGTCCTTTTTTAGTACATCATGTATAGAACAGAATAAAATAAGAGAGAGCCATTTACTTCCCTAATGAGACTGGCAGTGGGAACTGACAGAGAATTGTGCTGTCAATTTGAGCACTATCTATACTTGCAGGATTTAAAATAGTATTTGAAGCTTTTATACCAGCCAGTGATTGTATTTATATTGTGCTAGTCATGTGGACTTGTGTTGAACAGGGAAGCATGATGGAGTATTATCTCATTTGAACCAGCAATTTGGAGAACACTCATCTGTTATGAGTTGAAATGAAATATATTGTAACATCAAGAATGCCCACAAACAATAATACATTTTCATCTTTGGTGACAAAACTGAGGCTTTCATTTAATTTTCAGTGGGAGATGCTCAAGGGTGATTTGAACATGCCAAGATGTTTATCTAATGCAAAGGAAAGTTCTGGGTTCCCTTTTTACTTTTGCTATTTTGGTGGGAGTATTTCTTTTTTTCTGCTTATAGCTACAAGGCAACCTTTTCTTCTGACTGCTGTTCCACATGGCAAATTCATAATGAAATCAATAGTGATGATTGGCTTTTAGATCCATGGCAGGACTGGCTCCAAGCATACAAATGAAGCTGGAGAACAAAGTCACCTGAGTTCTCTTTCAAGGATGAGCTGCAAACACATAAGGCTCAGAAGGGGCCTCATTGTCTCGTTTGCTCTTTCTGTGTTGCCCCAAGGTCTAGGGAGAAAAAGGATAACAAACACCAGCAATAGCTGCAGCTCTTGGCTGGGCCCAGGTTTTTGCAGCCCAGTATGCCAGCATCGAAAAAAAGCTTTTCAAAGAAACCCTTTGTCACTCTTGGAAAAATCGAAGCCTTTACAGTAAGTGCAGTGATTTGATGGGGCATGTGTGTGGAAATGGTGAAGCATCTTTTGTGGTGAAAATAAATGTAATCCTTATTGTTTATGTATTTACTTTTTTCCACTTATAAACTTGGGCAAATTTCCAAGCCACTACTTTTTTAAAAGCCTTTTTCTTTTCTTCCAAAACAGGGGCAGGTTTAGAAAACAACCAACCAACCAAAAAGTAAATTCTACAGATGTGCAAGCTCCTCTGTTTAAGCCTGTGGTGAACATCTTAAGTCTGGTGTGGAAATAAAAATACCCGGTATGTCTCTTCGGTCTCAGGCAAAGTGCTGGAGCCCAGGGGAGGGAAGAGCTTACAACCTATCTACCAATCTCTGCAGTGGGTAGCATCAGAGGCAGCTTCCTACACACTCTCCTTTTGAAGCACTTAACTTGCTCCATGCTCTTTGCAGGAAGCCACAGGTTGCAGCCAGACCACCCACCAGTGCTATCACACTTGGTTGTCATGTGGCTGCTTGAAAGAGCTGTGAGAAGAGCCAGCCCAGCTGCTCTCCAGTCCCCCACAGCCAGCTGGCTGGAGGGGTAGATGGGGAGAAGAAATTGCATGTTTGCATGGAACAATGACAGCAGCCAGCCCAAGGCAGCCGTGGGCTCTTCTCCACTGTAACTCAGCAAAAGCCGCCTGTATCTGAGTGGGAGAGACAACAGGAGACTCCTGCATGCTGCAGGAGGATAGCTGAGATTTGGCAAGGTGCTGTGCATCCATAGTGAAGTATGGCTGTTGAATGGGAGGGAAGGTGACCCTTCTGGTCCTCACCACAGTGGGGTTGGGACAGTCTTGCAGAACAGACCTTGCTACTTCAGTGAAGCAGTTGGACCTCATCATAAGCCAACATCATGTCTCCAGACAAGTTCACTTGCCTCTGTTAGAGAAATGGTTGACAGATTGTCTGTCTCTCTCCCCTTTCTCTTAAGGACTTTGGGAATGACTTTACACTTTGCTGTCTGCCTGGCAGATAAGGTATCTGCATCTATTACTGAACCTGAATTATATTAAATGTAATCTAGGTGATCCTCATAGCCTTTTCTGGCTCTAGTATCTATGAAACGTATTAACCTCTGTTAGATGAAATATTATGTCCTGGACTAATGTCATAATGACTATTTCTTTAAACATTTTAATACCTAAAGTTGTCGGTCTCTCACACTTTTATTCCATTTTATCTTTCCCAGAATAAAAGAGCATATATTAAACCTACACAGAAAACCATCCTTAGGAATTTTTATTTCTCTCCCTTTTTCCTTCATCCTCCTGGGACTCACCAGCTCAGGGGGTCATGATTTTTGATAGCAGTTTTATTGTATTAGCTAGCACTGCAGGCCTTTGAATCTTTCTGTGCATAAACTAGCTTCTCAGCCAGTTATTTAGCTTCTCATGGTTATTTTTGGGAGAAGGTGAATTGCTTCTTTCCACAGCTCCAGCTGTTAGTCAAAGCATATTGAATTAAATTTACTTAGAACAAAGCCATTGCTGCTGTCTTTGGCAAGGCTCTTTACTTCTAAATCAAGTGTATTTGTATTGTAGAATGGAACCACGAGGAATGAGCAAGCACATTTACAATCCCCACCACCAAGGAAACCACCACAAGGTAAACACACGTAAACATGTGCAAACATACACACTTCCTCTCCCCCCCGCCCTTGCCAAAACAAAGGAAACTGGTCCTGAGCTGAATATAAAAAGAGACTCAAAACAGTTTGTCCTCTTGCTTACTGGGATTTGCAGTCTCTGGCAGACCTGGACACAGGTGATCTGAAGCCATAGGAAAGGATGAACTAATAGTGTAGTAGGAAGCTGGAAATAAGGACAATCTTGTCTGAAAACCTGGTTTTGTTGTGTTCCAGCTAAATTTTAGCAATCTTTAGAGAGCTGAATGACAGCCTTAGAATAAACAGTCCACATTTTGGGGTGGTTTTTTGATCTTCCCACTGTTATAAGGGATACACTTTGGCATCCCGGTTCAAGCTGATCAGAGGACAACCAGCAGTTGTGGAAACCTGTTTTCACATTAGAGCAAAAAAAGAAGATAGAAATAAATACAAAAATAAGTAAATAGAAATAAACAAATTAAAAATAGGAATGAGTGGGGGGAAGGCTGTAAATATGTCCGAATGACCTGAAGGGATGAGGTGAAGGAAAATGGGTGGGAGGGAACAACACCTGGAGTCTGATCTATGTTCTGCCTTGCCAAGAATAGGTGGCCCCACATATGGTCCTGGTGGAGAAACCCTTTTCCTGGGCATGCTGGTATCTGGCTTGCTGACAGGCAGTCAGTTCCCTCTGGACCCAACCACTTGCTTAAGGCTGCTTTGGTGATAATATTTCACCAAACATAGTTACAGTTCCTGTACTGCCTGTGCTGCATGCCACTGTAAAACTTTGATAGCTCACTAATTCACACACACACACTTTATTCCTGTGTACTCCACCTTTCTGCAGCCTTGAGCGATGAATTATCATGCAGAGCTCAGTGATGATTTTTCGTTAACCATTACAATGTCCCTCTTTCATCTCAGTCTTGAAAAGTCAAATTGCTTCAGTAAGGGTGATAAAAAATGCTCTTTCTCAAATTCCCCTCATCTCGGTGGCTCACCAGTAAGCGAGCACAAGAGATTCTGAAACCCTTAGATGGAGGAGAGCTTTGAACTCATCTCCTCTATCTTGTGTTTTAACCTATGAGTTGGACAGAAAGAGGAGGATGTGACTTCTCAACTAAGAGAAAGGCCTGGTCACATTTGGGAAGAGCAGGACCTTCCTGGAAGGAGAGTTGAGGCTAAGTGCTGTGGATGGATGCAAGCCTTCCATTCAGACCCAAGCACAAATCCCTCTAAAGGGTCTTTCCATTCTTTCTTTCTGCTTATCACAGATTAATCCCCTCCACCCCCTACAGGAAGCTGCTATTTTTAGTCCTCTTCTTTGGTGTCTGAATTTCCATGTCCGTTTTGTGAGGAGGTCTAGATGATGAACATGAAGTGGGTTAGGTAACTAAATGCTTTAACTGTGCCTTCTTTGCCACTGTGTTTTGTCCTCATTCTGATCTGTAGCACACCAGGTTGGGCTGGGGGAAGAAAGGGACTGGTGGGAGGGAGAAGGGTGTCTCTCTGTCTGGGACAGCTGCATTTGTGCTTTGTGGTAAATGAAGCCAAACTAAATAAGACCAAGAGGATCTCATTGGCATGTAGCCAGTTGTAACCTGCAGGTACAGCAGCAGAGTTGACTGATGTTCAGTTATTAGAGTACAGATACATATCTCCTCAACAATCTAGAAGACTGAAGAAAATACTGTTTGTTACAACCAAGCACACCAGTGAGCAGATTATCTTTTGACAAACAATGTTTTCATACTTCGGTGAACCAAAAGAGGGAAAAAAGAAAGAAGTGAAAAGCAGGAGGGGAAGAAGGAAATTCTGAGTTAAGACGGAAGAAATGCTTTAAATTTACAAAATATTGATCTAAAACATTAGTTACTGGCAGACATGGTGATGCCAGTACTACTACTAGAAAACTGTCGTTTAGGGAGCTGCATGACAGTTAAGCTTTTCCAGATATGAGGAAGTTCCCATACTTGGTGTGTACCTTTAAAGGCAGGCTGGGCCCAAGGCAAGGGATATGCAGAAGTGAATGCAAAGGCACAGAGGTTGGACTCTTTTTCTTTTGGCTCTCATCACCTGTAGGTAGCAGATAGACCAGCGATGGTTTTAGTGGAGCTGCCCTTGAGCTGGTGTGTTGCAAGCCTCACATTCCAGGAAGGAATCCCCCACCAGCACCAGGCTGGTGGTGTCCTGTTGCCAGGAGCAAACCAAGCCAAGACAAGGCTAGACTTTGCAGAAACAACTGCCCTTTTTCTGCAAACCTCATCCTAAGGCTCAAAGGAGTTTGGGTCTGGCAGCCCACCAAGAGGGAACAGGATGGCTATTTGCTGAGAAACCCTTTTAGAAGCTGAATGTCAAAACCCAACAGTGAAACTCCTGTTATTCTTTCCTGATTTGTAGATTGTGAGTGTTTCAGTGTTCCATCAACCCTTTTCGGTTCCACTCAAAATAGTTCAGGCAAGTCGGCTAATAGTTTTGATAACAGCAATTTTCAAAGCCTCAGCCACAATGCAATCTGGGGGCCTGATTCAGAGGTAATTGAAGTGTTTCCCTGTATTGAATCTGAGCCTAAAATGATGGAGCCAGAAAAGGAAAAATAAACTCCACAGAAGTGAATAAAAACATATTTGAAAAATGAATTCTGGAGGCAGCTCAGCCCGGCTGCTTTCGCGTGACCAGCAGCTTTTCACTCCTGTTGACAATGCAGCTGCAGGCACTGAGCATGCCAAGGCTGAGTATTATTATGGGAAAAGAGGCTTTTTCAAAGCCACATCATTTTCTTGTCAAGGGTCAACACCAGCAGCAGCTTTGTGCTCCAGGTGCATTCACGCCACCCTGTTACAATGACAGGTTTGAGTGAGATGGGTTTCTGTGCTCTGAGAGCAGAAATCTGCCCCTTATAAAATTGCTGCCCCCTTTTCCTGTCTGCTTGCTAAATGGATCTTCTCTCCTACCATCAGGAGCAGGTACCGCAAAGTAGAAACTTTGGGATTGCTGTATAATGCACATAGATTGCCTGTTTACTTTTCCCACCAGGCTCAGAAAGTTGATCAATTTAGATGGACTAAGGTTGATTCAAAGCCTGCTGAAATCCATAATAAATCACTAAAATGAAAATATAATTCCACTTACAACAATGGCAAAATGCCCTTTGACATCTGTAGATGGACCAAAGTTCCACTTTAAGTATGTGGATGCTGAACTACAGCTAATAACGAAACAAATTCATTAGCAGTTAAAAAGTACATCAAAGAGGGTGAAAAGAGATTTTGTACAAACATTAAGCAGATGTCATTTGTTCATGCATTTCATTTCTGCTCTTTACACAAGAGACTTTCTCGCTTACTTAGCAAAAGAAAGAACCTATCTATATGATCAGCCTGGAAACGTCAAATTTTGGCATGCCACATAAAGCATTCAATGCAGCTTTTTAGTTTCTGCAACTGTAACATGAGACCTCTAAATGTTCTTTGCTCCCAACATGAAACGAGTTTGCAATATTGAAGACGCAGAGTTCGTGAGCAGGCTGGTGTGTGTGTGTGCATGCATATGTGTGGGATGCCTTTCTCCCATTTGCACTTTCATTTATGCAGCAGATGATGAGTCACATTATATAATTACATAGATAGAAAGTTATTTGATGTTTAATTTTGCCTACACAGTTGTTAGTTGCTTCCTAAGCAATATTTCCTCCCTATCAGTATCTTCCTAATAGCTGTGGATTTTTGATTTCTGATAATTAGTATTGACATAGCGACTTTTAGCAAACAATTCCTGAAGTACTTGTAGTAATTACATATGTAAATTGTTATGAAAGAAAGATGTTTGCAGCTTAACAAAAGCAAAGCTGGGAAAGTAGGCAGTAAGCAGTGGTCAAGTTTCAATGTTTAAAAATGAGGCAGAGGTAGGACAAAGTCCTGTGTTTTTCTACACTGTCAGATGAAACAGAACCAACCAACTGGGAATTACTGTGTCCCATTTTTTTCAATAAGGACAGAAGTGAGTACAAGTTCTGTTGATTACAATTTATTGATGTTGACAGAAACAGTTGAAAATTACTTGCGTGATGCCTTTTCTTACACAGACCTAGCTGTCATACAGAAGAGTTGAAGGAAATGTCTTGCCAAGACATTGGTCTCTGTGTGATATTGTCAGAGTGCAGATGGGTCTATAAAGCAAGACACAGATGGAACAGAGCTGAAGAATTTCTGCAGATCTCTTGGTTAAGAGTCTGTGTGCAGTGCTGAGCTCCCAAAGTCCTTCCTCAGACTTTGTACAAGACTGAGCATCAGAAATATCCATCACAAACACAGTTCAGATGGATAAAGGGAGATAACAGACAGCATGCATGGAATGAGTGTTTCTGTTCAGAGTGCATAATTGCTGCCTATCATGTCTAGCTCTTGCTTCAGACACATCTCTAAGACTCAGACCAATCACAGCACCTATGACCTCTAAATCTCTATGTGCCTCTTGGAGCTGTTACTGAGCTCTTCTGTGCTCACACAAGGCAACTAATTTTGAATGTTTTGGGGTTTTTTTTGTGTATGTGTTGGTTTATTTGTTTTTTTCTTTTTTTTTTTTTAATGTTAGGAAAATTAGGATTCACTACTCATTACAGAGAAGAAAACTTAAATTTTTTCTCCTTGTGCATGTTCTAGGAACCTGCTGAGCTGATCAGCTCTGCCATCTGATGAGATCTCTGCAGTGACATGAGGAGTAGATGAATTAAATGCCTTGTCTGCTTCTTGTTCTCACTCTCTCTTCTTAACATCTTACAAGTCCACCAGGGACAAGTAAATAAAAGTCCAGACCAGGTCTCCCCAGCCACATTTGCCTTGTCAACAACTGTCCAGGAGCAACCCATGTGACCCTCCCTAGATCATCTATTCCATTAGTATAAATTATTAAACTGAAATATATTACAAGTTGCTACAGACCTATTCTGAATTAATCCTTTTATTCTATCATGAGGCAATCAGCCTTTACATTTCTGAGAGATCTTGTCAGACATGCTGCTTCACTCAGGAATACATATATTCAAAGTTTGGGAGGCTCTTCCTCAATCCTACTACATTCATATTAATCAGGCTCACCAGCACATGCCTCTGCAGATAGCAATCATCAGTTGTGTTTTCCTGAAGAAATATAGTTTACAACCCCACAGGCAGCTCAGGCTCTAGTCCTCTCCAAGGAGGTCTAAGTGCTCTGGAAGTGCAACTTGGACCCACAACTGAACTGCACCAGAATTTCACTGAAAATAGTTTGCTGTTGCCCAATTGGTGCCTATTACATCTGTAGCAGGACCTTGTTAATCCAAAAGGCATACCAAGCTTTCGAAAGCTGCAATTGGAAGTAAACTAATCTCTCTCAGGCAAAAGCAGAAAGGGACTGAGCTAACTCTGGCTTCCCGATGTCATAGGATTACTTTCTTCTATTGTCATACTCTGATAGGCAGTATTGCTTGTTGCTGTAAGGAACCAGGAAAGTAATGAACCTGCTCTATTCCTTTTTATACATATAAGTAAAAAGTTTTCAAACATTTGATGTAAGTATTCGTGTGGTAAGGCACAGATTCATCAGTGATAAAGGGGTTTCCTCTCAAGCCTACAAAGCAGCTTTTAAACAACCTGTCCTGACAGGACAGTAGCCATTTGTTTCTGGAGGATGGAAGAACACAAGAGGCTCCTGTTATCTCACCAGACCCCCGTGTTCTAATCCCCTTTCCCATTTCTGTTACCCTCTCATGACAACATGCCTTCTAAGGGAGGAGGAAAAGAGCTTGGCTGAGGTGGACTTCTGTCTTCAGCCCATAACTTGGCCTTGCACACTGACACGGTAATTTGACCTGTCCGTCGCACTCTTGGAAAAGTAGCACTTTTATTCTGGGAGTTAATTAGCTCCCATAATGCAAAATGGAGCAGCCTGTACAGGAGGCAAGGCTCAAACCCTCACTGACAATACATGACAGGAAATGCATAAAGGAACTACAGGAGCTATTACAAAAGTCAAACTAAAATGTCTATTTTAGAAGAACAGTTTTGCAACAAAAATCAAAGGCTTTCAAATTTTAATGACCACATTTTATCCAGTTATCCAATCAGCCTTAACCTCATGCTCATTTTTAGATGATACATACTTTCAATAGGACTTCTTTATTCAGAATGAAAAATTGTGGGTAAGCAGAAATCTGACAGTTTTTTATGTTTGAGTGGCATCTAACTTAGCTTTCCTTAGCAAAGTTTTGGATGTATGATATGCCACTGTAAACTATTCCAGCTTTTTTAAGCAATAGGGGACTATCAGTGGTAACAATGCGAATATAGTGGGCTAATGAATATGGATGAAGTGTGAGCTGAGTATCTTTTTCTCAGTTGAGTATAAAGGAATCACAGGAAGACTGAATCAGTCTCCCCATTTTCCTGGACTTTGGCTCCTATCATCTTAGGGTTATGGTGGGACATCTTTATGGTTCTGTATCACAGCTTGGACGAAATGAAAATTTGGGCATCTGCTTCCTGCTCAACAGACTGTTAGATGATACCATCTAATTACTGTAGGCTCATGAGTTACCTTGAGGCCGTAACTGAAGCCATAACCAAGCCATATCATGTCACCTAGTGGGTTTTTGCTGATGAGAGCACGCGTATGAATTGACTGCATTTGTTGCTGGAGTATATCTACCTGCTTAACCACCTGCCTGCTGGTTGTGCTGTTCACTTATTTCCTTCCTCCTTACCTTGTGAGCTGTGTGTGAAGAGCAGCAGGAAGAGACCTGGATGTCTTATTTGCAGACTTGAGAAAATAAAGCTATGGAAAGATAATACAAAATTTTCAATTTCTTTCTTCCATTTTTTTCTGAGTCCACAAAGGGCTCACAGTCAGACCTCATACTGTTCAGCTCTGCCAGTAGGCAGGGTATCATGCTTCACCCAAATCACTGTTCTCCCGCTCTTTGTCACTACTACCACTAGAGAACATAATGTACTTTTATCTTTCTGCAACTGAGGTTGTTGAAGAGCCTACTAATGATAATGAGTGTCTTAACTTGGCATTTAAAAATATGAAGAAACTATAAAGAGGAACTTGTCTCAGAAAATGCTAAGTAGAAGGGTGACCCTTAGAAGAAATGAGGAGCACCATGAGTACATTGTCAATGTACACCATGTCATTTCTGATACATAAGAAATTATTTTATTGATTTAAGCAGAACGGATCTATTGGTTATTTTCACCTTTTTCCCAGCAGTTATTTACTGAAGTTTGTCAGCTTCTTGCAAATTAAAAACATATATAAAAAAGTTATGCTCAGTGGCTTCTTGTCAGTCTATCCTCCTAGCTGTTCGTCTTATTGCACTTTACTTTTCTTCAGCAAAAGGAAAATGATCCTAGACCTGACACCTTAAATAAACAATACATAGAAAGATGGAGAACAAGTTCTCCATTCCTATAAATTGTGCCTTGAACTTTTATTGACCTAATTTTTAGAAACTATGATCGGTTTTTAATGTAGTATCTGATGTCAGAAGAGAGTATATAAAATGATTCTTTATTAACAGACACTTAATTCTCCTCCCTTTTAGCAGGTCTCTGCTCTTGGAGTTCTTTCATCATAAATTTTCTTTGTTTAGCCCTACTCAGCTTCCAAGCAGTGACAGTATATCTTTTTCTCTGATTAAAGTATTGATAACCAAATCAGCATTTAGATAATAAAGCTCTTAATGTTCTGAGCAATTTTATACAGCTGAGGCAATTTTTCCCATCATGAGCTATGACTACTTTCGGTAGCAAACAATGCATCTGAGTCTGAATTAACATGAGACCTGTCTTTGGTGTGGGGTAGGAATATAGGCAAGTAGCTCACTGAAATCTCTTCCCGTGGAAGGGAGGCAAGGTAAGTTTTTCCCCTAGAGAATTTAATTAAAACAAAACATTCCCCAACATCGGGGGAAAACATCAGAGAAAAACTCCGTATGAGAGGGCGTTGGTGGTGCATTCAATCATTTTCCATGAATAGGTTGTCTCTTCTCATGTTTACAGACAAGTGAAACTCAAATGCATGTCAGCTATTGAAGAGTAATAAACTCAGTAGTGTACCTCCTTTATACTGAGGCCTATAAATCTTACTATGTGCCATTATTGGTGTAAATGGAACAGATGTATTGATTATTTGCACCTTGGTTCCGACTGGGATATTTACTGCAGTCAGCTGGCTGCTAGTGAAAAAGTGGTTGTGATAAATTAGAATTACAGTACTATTCTATCTAGCAAGTGATTGCTTCTGTAGAAAGCAGAAATAACCATCATAGCTCTAAACAGATTATTATGGATGAGTCAAAATTGCATTTAACTCATTTTTACTAGCCTGACAATAAAAAACTTCTTGGGGAAGAATTATTCCCCAATAGCATAATTTTATTCCTGATAAAGGCAGGCATTGCTAATCACTGCTTAGCAAGACATTTTTCCTCCTTGAAAAAACAACCAAAAAATGGTTCTGAAATGGTTTGAAACCGAGTTAGGATATGGGGCTTAAGAGAGGCTTAAATAAAGTGTATTAAAGTAAATTTACAGCAGTCTGTCTTACCAGCTGAAATACCATATATATATATATCTGTGTGTGTAATTATGCATGAAAAATTAATGTTATATTTCTTTACTCATATATATCTGCATATCAATTATCAGCATGCTCCTTATTTGTTATACTTCATTTATATAACAAATTAGAAGCAAAATGACTGCATAGCTGAAAGCTGACCAAGTGCATATGAAAAACTGAGTACAGCTCTAGTTTGGAGGAGAGGATCTTGCCTCTTCTGCCAAAGGAGAAATTGGGAATATAGAGATGAAGTAGTAATGGAGGGCTGTGGAGAACCCCTAATGATATTTGTTCAAGGATTCTGCTGCTTTTGTGTGTTGAGAATGAGGAGAGGAGCTGGTGACTATTGCTTCTGGGCTCTTAGAGCAGTGGCTGCCCCACACTTAAGGGCAGCATGGCCCTATTGTTGATTTGCCACCTCCAGGACCAAGATACCCCCAGCTTTCTTGGCCTCTTCCTGCAACTAGGACAGGTACACAGTTCATATACACTGAACACTGAAAACAAATCTACTGTTGTACACATTCGTTTTTTCAGAACACTTAATCCTGAATTTATCTGAGTAATACCATCAGACCTTCCAAGATCAGAAATGACATGGCAGGCATAGCTGGTTCATAACAGTGAAACATAAACAGCTTGTGCTTCTGGCCTTGAGAGGATGCATGCATGAGGTGGCCTAATTCAGGGCAGCTAGTGTTGTGTACAAAGAAATTAAGGCTGCACGGCAGAAAAGCAGATAGACGTAAACTTCGCCAGACTAATACAACAAAATCAAAATTACATTTCTGAATGAAGCCGTACACTTGCCAAAGGCTGGTACTTGGAAAGGGAGAGGCAGAGGACAGAGTCTCCATCCCACCCAAGTAAACTGGAATTCCTCATACCATGCATACCTGCCAGAGAGGTTCATGCCAGGTGACCACCAGCAGCACCTGTAGAGCTGATATTGAGAAAGGAGAATGACCTAGGTTAATCTAATCTGAGTCATAATTTTTGAAACAGATTTTGAAAGAATCTTGAATGATATTAAAGAAAAATGGGACTACAATGCACCTTGATTTTATCAAAAAGGTCGCTCATAATAGACTAGCTAATGGCTTTGTCTGTAAAATGATATTGTAGATCTTGTCTATCTAGGTGCAGGGAATGTACTGGTTGCACCATCATGTGGGAACTATGAATAGGGACATGATAGGGATTCACAGAAAAAAGATAAGAACCTAGCTTCCAGTGAGATGGCAACAGAGTGGGTTAAAGGGGAGATAGAAGGCTGAAGAGGGGTCATTAGCAGAGTTCCTCAAGGATAGGGTTTGGCACCGCTTCTGTTCACTATTTTCACTAATGAGCTTGGCAGGACTACTAGGAAATTAACTAATATCAAATGCAACTTACTGATGACAAGGTGCTGGGAGGCACTGTTAATGGAGGAGTGGACTGGAGTACAGAAACTGGGCTTTCAAGAGCTTGAAATCAAGGCTGTGCACAAGGGAGTAATAATTCTGCTACACATTAGAAGCTCATAATTTGGAAATGACTGTAGAGAAGGGGAAAAAAAAAAAAAAAAAAAAAGACTGCAGAAAATTACCATAATGAAGTAGTAGGATAATCTAATCCACCCCCAGGATACAAGGCCAGAAGTGTTTCTAGCAGTGAGAGGGAAGTGCAAGCAAAGCAGAGCTGTGCAAAGCTCTTGTACCTCTCTTGAATACACTGTAGGGTCACCACAGAGTGAGATGATTTGCGACTACAATAGGCACAGAGAAGGGTCAGCAGCAATGCTTGGAAAAGCAGGACCTACTTCCTAAGAGAAGATAAAAACCCTGAGATTGTTTAGCTTTGTGACACAAAGAATGGTGATGGCTGCCATGTAGATGCATTTATGGGCTCAGTGTGGGGAGGGAAAATTGGTTTTCTAGGTGAAGGACCTTCTTGGTATAACCCATATGGGAATACACTTATTTTGGGATCAGAAAACAGCATCTTGGCAACTCAGCAACCATATTCTAAACCAATTTCCCAATTACAGACATAAGAGACAGAAAACCTAAAGTCGAACTTGGCATGGGTTGGAAGTGAAACATGTGATGTCACATAAGTGGGTATTGGGTTCCTGAGGACTATTTCAGACTGGTGTGCCTGTTATTTGTGCTCTTCAAGGTCTGTGTATAAAAGTAATGTGTTGCTTTGCAGGAGTCATCCTTCAGGAATACTGTATTTAATGCCACAAATCAAGAAAATGTTTGTCTTAGAAATTATTTTAAGCAAAGAACTGCTTCCAAGTTTTTCATTCGAAAAAGGATCTCGAGAGATTAGTCTCTTTGAAGTATATCTTGGGAAGGACACATATCTCAGCTGTATGGCACCTCTTCTCCAAACTCTTGTGTCTTCAGATTGCTAGAAGCAGCAACGAACACAGGATTCGTGAGGTCAATCTAGTCCCTTTTCTTTGTTAAGAGAAGAGTAAATCATAAGCTATAGGAGCTTTGAAACTCTTCTAACTCCTCTGAAGATCAGGGAGTTGCCTTAAAATAGAGGAATTGTGTTAAGGCACTTATGGAAGCAAATTAAAATGAAGTATATGAACTCCATAAGCAGTTGAAGAATTTGAAGATATTTGCTCATGATTGCATGCACACCAGAATTCAAATAAAAGGGATGCTTTCCACTGCCTCTGGTAACTGCAAACTCTCTGAACATTGACATCTACTTTGGTTCTTTAGCAGTAAGAGCTATAAATACTGCATTGTATCTATTTATACATACATTGACGGGTTAACTTGGCTCAGGAAAAAGTAAAGACCACATGCCAGAATATATTTCCTTGGTGTATTGTCCAGGAATAAAAACAGAAAAGTGCCAGACACTTAAAGAATGCCAGGATGCTGCTAATACCACTTGTTCAAAGCAAACCAGCTGTTAAAAACTGAGATAAAACCAGGCAAAGTAATAGAAGCTTTATCTATTCCTACCAGCCAGAAATCCCAATGGGCATGAGCTAACAACGTGAAAAATGTAAACCACATTATCAGTCATATTTAGAAATTATTATGATCCTCTTTCCATCAACTGTGCTGGCAGCCAAGTTCTGACAGTTCTGGCTAGTTAGCAGACTGAATCACTCGTCATAATTATACATTACTTATTCAGTAAACAGGGAGATATGCTATAGGCGAGGCTGGTAACACAGCCTATTAAGTAGTCTGGCACTTCCTTTTGTTAGATCCTGTTTTCAGATACTCACAACTTTGCCAATGTTTAATCTTTCTAATTGAATTTTCCCAGGCCGTGAGTTTCACATACAAATGATGTGAGGAAATAAAAAAGTAGTCTCTGGATGTGAATTTAGAGCAACACTCACAAAGGTTTAGCTTCCACACTAATCCTGAAACAGGAACTCTGCAGTGGACAGGGAGCAGGAGCGATGAGGTCGCAGCATTGTAGCATTGTGCAGCAGGTGTTATAAGGAGAGATGGGGAAAGACAAAGAACATCTCAGTGTGCTGTGCTCCCTATTGCTCTCCCTGTCCGCTCATCTTTGTGCTGTGCAGAAGTACTGTCATTAGGATCCATTTGAGATCCTAACATGTAGGAGAATGCAGGAAAGGAGGGGATAATAAGGGTTAGAGGAGAAGGAGCATCCATCTTTAGCACTCACCATGGCCGAGGGTGAGCCACGGCACAGTCATAAAGAATGAAGATGTGATGGGTAAAAGCTGAGTGGTTGTGCAGCCTCTCCTTTCCCATCAGCACTGTGGAGAGCCCAGCTAAACATGATGATTGAAATTATCAGGAGAGAGTTTGCTACCTTGATTCAGGAAGCTCTTCTGTTGGCTTGTGTTGAAAGGGCCAAAGCCTTCTGGTTTGAACTCCAAGCAAAGCAACTCCCTGAGATCTGTGGGTGGCCAAAAGTGTGCTCTGCATTAAATGCCTTTTCTTCTTCTCTTTTTTTTTTTTTTAATCCTGAGCACTACTGTTCTATGATAATAAATGTTTGAATGATACTGTAAATATTGATTTGGAAGGAAGCTGATAAAAATGAAGCATTGTTATGAGCATGTCACAGGGTTTCAGAGTGAATGTACTCAGTGTTGTGCTTCATAGATTCAAATTACTGATATTCACTGGGTAGTTTTCAGGGATTTGTAGTCATATGTTTGAAGCATAACAAATCAATTTAGCTACATAAAAGACTTCTAGGGAAAAAAAATCACTAGGATACATTGGAACAAAACACATGGGCCCACATAAAATTTTTCAGAGTTACATTTAAGAGAGAAAATTATGCAAATGATACATATCTGTACTTGGGACCATGGTGACTCTGCAATGAAAATCTAGCTGTTTTTTAACTTTTTATGACCAAGTGCTCTGTGAAACACACCCCAAAAAGGGAAAAGAAGAATGTTTCTTGACTAAAAAGCAGCAAACATAAAAAGGCGAGAGCTTGGAGGAAAACACTGAAAGAAAACAGGAAAAATAGCAGAGATACCACAGTGCTGGGAAAGATGGAAATAAGTGAGAAAAGGCCTGACCCATACTCCTTGGTCACTTTAAAGAAGTATTTCTTGGAATCCATACTGGAAAAAGAAGAAAAACAATTCCATAGGATGGGTCTCCAGCTGTCCTGACCAATTGTTGGTACTTACAAAGAAAAAAGGTATTAATTTGTTATTTCTGTTGGCACCACACTGCAGGGACAGTATTTGAAGATGAAAAATCATGGCTGCAAAAAGCAGGACTGTGCCCAGCTGAAAAACTGAGCGTTTCTAACACTGCAATAATGAATGCTCTTTAATACATTGAATTATAGAATAGTTAGGCTTGGAACGGACTTTAAGATCATCTAGTTCCAACTCCCCTGCCATGGGCAGGGACATCTCCCACTAAAATATGCCACATAAGCCTCTGTCCAACCTGACCTTGAACACTGCCAATGATGGAACATTCACAATTTCCTTAGGCAACCCATTCCAGTGCCTCGCAACCCGCACAGTAAAGAACTTCTTCCTCATATCCAATCTAAACTTCCCTCGTTTAAGTTCGAACCTGTTACCCCTTGTCCTATCACTACAGTCCCTAATGAAGAGTCCCTCCCCAGCATCCCTATAGGCCCCCTTCA